>BHDV01022743.1:0-23261 GCA_005406045.1 Adoxophyes honmai | reverse complement strand
ATGTATGCGTTTATTAAGTATGGTTACATTGTTTTATGAGTAATCAATGTATGACCATGACAAAGTATGCTTAAATCATTTTATGTGCATCATCTGTATGCCCATTACACAGTATGTTCTAAAAAATTATGATTAAAAACGTTATGCGCATAAATGTATGACTGTTTACAGTTATGCGTAATGATGAGTATGACGAGTACACGTATGCGCATCAAAAGTATGCCTTTAAACTTTATGCAACCCGACCCCTACCCCTTGCAAATAGGTACACTAGACTATTATATACACATTTCCAACAGTATCTGATAAAAAAGTGTTGAGAATAATGACAGCGGTTCAAACGCCTGAATATTTACCCAGAGACGACCACGAAAAATGGTATTTTATACAAGGGATGAAGAAAAGCTAAAATGGCGTTAAAATACCAGCGGCGTCGACCACGTGTTCTAAATTTGAAAGAATTTGTATTTTTTCTTTTTCTTCCTTTGTTTTAAGTGGTTGTTATTCGAATGTAATTATAGTATCAATGTCGATTATTGTGAACTTTTCGGAATTTACAATCTCTGAAGGAAACCTGTACACAGCAACGAAGTAGGTAACTCAATGTTGTGTATGAAGTTCCCAACTTCCCAAGCTGCACCGAGGCCTCGTGGGAACAACGCAAACCCTTTCATACCGAGGAGGTGTAGCAGTGGGATTTCATTTAGGCTGGGTATTTTATGTATAATAATAAATAATAAATAACGACCTAAACGCTTTTCAGTCATCTTCGTCCATGTCTCCAGTTCAGTATCCCAAGTGTGGTTAAAATCCAACTTTCCACACGTTGCTGAACATAATGCTAGTGCAATTAAGCTTAGCACGCTGATTGCAGCGAGTAATTCAAACGAGATTAGATGAACGAGACGGCGACCGTTTGGGATAATTTGCCGCCACGTGCGTTGGACGTATGGGAAAGTGGGTAAGTTTAATGACGAAAGATATTACCTCCTGTCCTGTTATACCTTCCTAGTACTTGGTACCCGTAAAGCGCGGTCACTTGAGGGACAAACTTACATACAATCAAGCCTGTGTAACCAAATGGAGTAGGCAGAGCACATGAAACGTGACATAGACAAAACCATGACTGTTTTACGCTTCGCAGCCACTTCTAGCATATTTTTAGGTTTGAAAACAGATGAAACAGATAATTTGCCGCCACGTGCGTTGGACGTATGGGGAAGTGTGTAAGTTTAATGACGAAAGATATTACCTCCTGTCCTGTTATGCCTTCCTATTACAGTCAGTTGCAGAGAAAAGTAACCCCCCGCCCATACAATGTTCTACTACTGGGGGGTTACCTTTCTCTGCAGCTGTCCGTACCTACTTGGTACTCGTAAAGCCGTATCACTTGAGGGACAAACATACATACATACATACATACATACATACAATCACGCCTGTGTTCCCAAATGGGGTAGGCAGAGCACACCAAACGTGACATTGACAAAATCATGACTATTTTACGCTTCGTGGCCACTTATAGCATTTTTAGTCCCATGTGTATGGTGAAAAAATGCTAGAATAGAATATACAAGAAGATATTTTATTAAAATTTTAAGAACCGGTCCAACCAAACGAAAACTAGATGTTTTCTTGGCAGAAGCCACTGTTCGCGCGTAATCTATTTGTCGTATATAATGAAAAGTGCGGGTAAAGTGCGACACTAAGACTAATTTTAATTCTTGCTTGTTGAATGCAACCAAAGTTAAAGAAGTCCAAATGTCTTATAATAGAAGTTACCTTTTGTTGTTCTCCTAATTTTTCCTTTGGAAACTAAATTCAATCACGAACTTACCTGAAACAAAAAAAAAAATTCGATCAATGCCACTTCGTCACTTAAAAATAGAGTGGAAATCTAAATTAATGGAATACCCAGTTAAAATTAGAACACATTCTTTAAATTCCTATTTAAATACCCCGTGTGGTGCCGGGTTAGAATAACACCTCCCCCTTTATTCCCGTGGGTGTCGTAAGAGTCGACTCTGGGAAAGGGTTAGTGTATTGTGGGCGATGGGCTAGCAACCTGTCACTGCAATCTCACGTTTAACTTCTAGTTACCCTGATACTGCTAAACGTGGCACTGGATTTTTGTATTCATGTGCTCTGCCTACCCCTCGTGGGAATACAGGCGTGAGAATATTATGTATGTATGTATGTATTTAATTGAATTTAAAAATTTCGGGTAAACTGGGTATTCTATTCTTTTATTAACCATACCCGTGTGTAAAGATTAATATTATAATGTACATAATAATCACGCCTATGTTCCCAAATGGGGTACACGAAAAGTAAAATAGACATAACCATGACTATGACTACTTATTTCACTCTTCGCAGCCACTTCTAGTATAGTTTGAGGTTTGCACAGACGGAAGAGGAAAATAGTGATAGGTTGCTAGCCTATCGACTGAACCATACCTAAACCTAATTCCTTAGTCGCCTCTTACGACATACATACATATTCTCACGCCTGTTTTCCCAAGAGGGGTAGGCAGAGCACATGAATTCAAAAATCCAGTGCCACGCTTAGCAATATCAGGGTAAATAGAAGTTAAACGTGAGATTGCAGTGACAGGTTGTTAGCCCATTGCCCACAATACACTAACCCTTTCCCAGAGTCGACTCTTACGACACCCACGGGAAGAAAGGGGAGGTGCTATTCTAACCCGGCACCACACAGGATCATTTTTAAATCAGCTTTAAATCACCGACTCACTCCTCGTCAGATATATCATTCAGTCGGTCATCTTGCCTCCCACGGGAACCGAACCTCATCCACTTTCATTACTGTCCTTGGCAAAGTGGGCCCGTCGGGTGTAATTGATCGATGACTCCAAGTGACCTGGATACAGTTGAAGGGCTAGGCCATATGCAAAGGGACTTCGTTTACAAATTTTCGAGAGGCAATTTTTTTTGGATATCGTAGCATGATTTTTAGGTTTAAACTACTTTAAACATACGAAATACGTATAATTCACGCTGCAGGAAATGGGACCATTTTTCGATGACAACTTCTTAGAAAATTGGTCCTTTAAAAACGTGATTACTTTATATTATCTTTATTCTGTTTCTCCTTGCTGTGTGGTGTCGGGATAGAATAGTGATTTCTTCCGTAGATGTCGTAAGAAACAACTAAAGATTTAAGAAGGTAGGTTTAAGTAGGTATGCTTTCAGCAACAGGTTAGCAACTTGTTACTATTACAGGTGTACCTCTTACATCAGTTTTAAAACCTAAATTTTTTGCTAGAAGTGGATACAAAGCGTGAATTGGTCATGGTTTTGTCTATGTCACGTGTCGTGCACTCTGCCTACCCTATTTGAGAACACAAACATGATTGTGTATGTATGTATGTATGTTTGTCTCTCAAATGATCGGGCTTTACCAGTATCGAGTACTAGGAAGGTATAGCAGGACAGGAGTGCGTTCCGTTTCTACACGGAATTGCACTTAAGATCATCTCGGGACCAATTCAAACCGACCAGACTGGCTGATTAGGATAGATCATGAAATCATAATGAAGATTAAGCCTCAGAATATTGGCATTGATACACGCATGAACAGGCAAATACGTACAGTCAAGGAAATTGATACCTGTGCCACTATGAACCTTTTCAAAATGAGTTTCATATTGCTTTGATTAGTAGATAGTATGGTATGTCACAGTGACATTTCTTGTAATAATTTTAAACAAAAAAAAACCGACTTCAAATTAGCAATATTTTGAAAGTATTCTGTTTACTGAATGTAAATTCTTGATTTCATCAACAAATTACCGAAAACGTCGTATACCTCCTTAAAATTTAAAGAGTTCCCTCGATTTCTCCAAGATTCCATCATCAGATCCTGGTTTCGTGCGAATGGGACCAATTTCGAGCTGTACCCTTTCGATTAAAAAAAAAATTTGAAAATCGGTTCACGGGTCTCCGAGATATCGAGTAACATACACACAAAAAAAATTAAAAAAAAAATTAGGTCGAATTGAGAACCTCCTCCTTTTTTTGAAGTCGGTTAAAAAGGTACAAAGTGGCACAGTTATCAAACTCTTTGACTGTACGTGGATTTTTGATAGGGAAAGTTTTAAATAGTTACAACCATATTCTGTGCGGTTTTACAAAACAAAATGTATCTTCGTTATTATAATCACGCTTGTATTTCCTAATGGGGTAGGCAAAACAAAACTATTTTTTTTAAATGGCAAGTTGCAATGCAATCAGTGAGACCTAAGAAATTTAAAACTTAAAGAAAATTATTATACAGATCGCACTACTTTGATGGCAGGTTGCTCAATTACAGGACAGTACGAATTAACAACAAAAAATAAAATAACAATGGAGAAGATATACCTAAAACAACTTAAAATTAAAAATAAAATACATAATACCCTGGTATTATCCCACAAACAAACCCAAAAAACGTGTTCAAGAACAAACCTTAAGTAAAAATATAATGTTATCCGTAACATAACACTAATGCATTACTATACTATAACACTAATACACTAAGAACTTTCTCGAACACCATTCACACGCAATTAAGACGCAATAAAAGGGAAGGAAGATGAATACAAACGAACCGATGGGAGATTGTGGCCGTAAGGGCGCGATACTGAAGTGGGGGAACGGGGAAATATGGAACAACTTTTATACAAAAAGATGGAAGAAGCACGTAGTTCTGTCTTGTGATAGATGTATGTACTTATCTATGTATATCATGGCTGTAGTTCCAAATGCGCTACAGACGTAGCCATGACTATTGTACGTTTTGTAGCCACATCTAGCTTATTTCTAGGTTTTAAGTTGAGAGGTAAAATGGTGACAAACCTGTCACACCATTAAGCTAGCCTGCGATTGTTTATCTATTTCCCTCTGTGATTAGCTGGTTTTTTTTTTGTCGTCATTTTATTAACAGATTTAATTTCTGATTATAGTTATTACTATTGATTAAAATTACTTAGATTTTTTAGTGTACTTATTTTTTTTTTCTTTGTTTGTGTTTATTTTTTGAAGATCCTTTTATAAGGTTGTTATGTGTTGGCGCGTCAAATATCAAGTAATTTTCAAAATGAAATAAAGATTATGTATGATGAACTGTATAATATTTATTTTATTTTATTAAATTGGCTGGGAAGCGTAAGGTAGACGTGGTTTACTATGTGGCGTTTCATGTGCTGTACCTGCCCCACACTGTATCTCTGACAGACGATGCACGTAAAAATTAAACAAAAAACCACTTAAGCATGCATATTCCCTATTGTTGTCATTCACTAGCCCTGCATAACCTAATTTCTTCACAACTCCGGTGTTGCTACACGCAAGCGTTTCCTGAAGCTCGAGCCGTTTCCGCTTCCTGTTGTAGAAAGAGCCGCGGATTCGATATTAGGGGACGAAGATTGTTGGTAGACTAAAAGAGGCCTTTTTTTAACCAACTATGAAGCTTTTAGAATAACACCTCTCCGATTCTTTCGTGGATGTCGTAAAAGGTGACTAAGGAAATAAATAGGTTATATTGTAACCCGTCACCATAGTATAGTCAAGGAAATTGATACCTGTGCTATTTTGAACCTTTTCATAAGTTTCATATTGCTTTGATTAGTAGAAAGTATGGTATGTCACAGTTATATTTTCTTGTAAAAAGGTACAAAGTAGCACAGTTATCTAATTCTTTGACTGTATTTCTCAAATTATACGAGAAGTGGCTACGAGCCGTAAAATAGTCATGATGAGTTTTGTATGGTCTGCCTACCACCTTTGGGATTACAAGTGATGTGTTTGTGTGTCTGTGCGTGTGTACGTGTTGTGGTAGGTTGCAAGGTTTGCTAAGCCCTTCTGCACACGGCGTCATAAGCGTAAGCGTATGCGACGAGAGACAAGAGCATACATGTTCAAACAAGTCTGCACATGAATCAGTGATGCGACGGATCGTAAGACATGTTGCATGTACTCGCTCGTGTAGCTTGCAAGCAATAAAAATACTTTATTATGTACGAAAATAAAAATAAATGCTCTAAATCACTGTCAATTGGATACGCTGAATGTTGACGCAAATGCGCTGGACAAAGAATAAAGCAATCTTTTATTTTCTGCTTTCCTGGTAGGCCAACAAGTTTGGCAGCGACAGTCCAGTACAATTCTTGAACCTTTGGCCCAAAGTTTCTGTTCAGTTAACGTCATAGTGCTATAATTGGTCTACAAAGTAAACTTGATTACTTTTATTACGTAAAAAATCCTCCAGCGGTCAAAAATCTATCCTTTACTTCTGTCGTATCCAGAAGCATCGAATCCGAGATACGCAAAAGGGAGTGTCGGTAGTCGACAATTTATATACCATTAGCGCCTTTGTGCTAGCCGCGAGCCGATAAACCTCACACGCTTCAAACCGCACTTTCAACCGTCCTACCCCGCAATAAGGACCACCATTTCCACCATTTTTATATACTCGCCAATCACAACCTGAATCCGTAGTAATGGGAGAAAATCGTTAAGGAAACGTAATGATTTAAAGAAATGTGACGATAAGAGCTATTGAATAACCTAGGAAGGTACGAATTGGGACAAATTGAGAGAATTCTGCGCTAAGGTCGGTGGGTTGTTTTAGTAGTAATGGTTAGGGGTACAGTTTTGGCGAGCGGGATGGAATTGTCAGGCCGCTTGGGTTGGTTTTATATTCGTATGTGAGAGAATTTTCCCAATTTTCACTGAGAAAAAGTTTACCTTTTTTTTTCAGTACATTTTCCATATTTTCATTCATTTTAGTGACGCCTCAAATACAAATTTACAGTGACATTATTGGGTGGTTTTGTTTGTAGACGGCCAAAACCATCAAATCCGTACTAATATATAAATGTGAAAGTGTGTTTGTTTGTTTGTCCGTCTTTCACCTTTCACGGCTAAACGGAGCGATGAATTGACGTGATTTTTTTAGGTAAAGATAGTTTAAGGCATGGAGAGTGACATAGGCATCTTTTTGTCTCTTCAAAACCCCCCATTTCCCTAAAGTGAGGGGTGGAAGTTTGTGAAGAAGTCCGCAATTTTCAATATAGATAGCTATAAATTGGTATGTATCTCTTCTGTGCTACCCCGAATTTAACGCGAGCGGAGCCGCGGGCAAAAGCTAGTAACATATAAAACCAATAAATTTCCGAAACAATACAAATAAATCCTTATCTTAAACAGTTCCTTTTAAAAACATGTAAACAATTGAAATCTCGGTAACCAACAGTGCCACCGAGCCACTAATCAAGTTCAAGCGGGCCGGTGGCACTAACCGTCAGTCAACTTGTCAAACTGCCGGTTAGTGGGAGTAAATTAAATAACTTGCCGGTTGCTTGACGTCGCGAGTTTAGTTAGTTGTGTAGGGTGGACATGTCTGAAGTAATGTCTCGGAATTCCACATCACCACAACGTTTTGTCGGTTCTAATAGGTACTCATGGAAGTCTAACACAGGCCTATGTTCAGCAGTGATGATGATGAACGTTTTGTTAATTCTGTATTTGATTTAACATTATACCGTGAGACTCACTCATCTTATAAAATACGGATAACTCACGTTATAAATCGAGTTCAGTCGTGCGAAGAGAGCCGAGGAACGCAGTTCGCGTTTGGCAGAAGCAGCTGCCGCGGCTCCTAGATGAAGGGCTATGAATTAGTCCGAAACATGTCGAGCTAAACTCGATTTATAACGTGAGTTATCCGTATTTTATAAGATCTGTATTTATAGTGAAAATTAACGGATTACTTGAGTGCGCGTCTGTCCGCTGCCGTGGCGCGTAGCTCCAGATGATGGATCACGGATTGATCCGAAACATGTCGAGCTAATCTCGGTATATACAACGTGAGTAATCCGTTAATTTTCACTATGAGTGAGTCTCATGGTAGTTTCATGTGTAAGATCTGTATTTGATTATACGCAGTAGGTGTCATCACTCAACCTATATTGAATTTTACTGTTAGGCTTAGAATACTACCTCTTCCTTTTTTCTGCGTGTCGTAAGAGGCGACTAAGAAAGAGGCGTAGGTTATGTTTTAGGCGACAACCTGTCACTATTGCACCTCTTAAATTTAAACCTAAAAATTATCCCAGAAAAGGCTGCGAAATGTGAAATAGTCGTGGTTTTGTTTATGTAGCATTTTGTGTACTCTACTCACCCCATTTAAGGATATAAGCGTGATGTCCTTACAGATAAAATACTACCACTGATTTTATTAACACTATAGTTCTATTAAAAGACATCACATATATGTTTCCTTTTATAACGTGATCGTGGTCACCCTGCCGCAAAGTTTGGCGTGTAATAACAATAACGGCGGACAGAGGGCGCTTCGGGCTGACATACAACCCCATAACTGTTTGTACTATGTTGAGAACTCCGCGAAATACATAATACCTACATACATGTATGCGACTGGTACTGCTCTGTTGGAGTGATACGTTCAAGGCAAAGCCACGATTTTTAGGGTTCTGTAGCCAAATGGCAAAAAAACGGAACCCTTATAGACTCGTCATGTCTGTCTGTCTGTCTGTCCGTCTGTCCGTCCGTCCGTCCGTCCGTCCGTCCATCCATCCGTCCGTCCGTCCGTCCGTCCGTCCATCCATCCGTCCGTCCGTCCGTCCGTCCCTCCGTCCGTATCACAGCCACTTTTTTCCGAAACTATGAGAACTATACTAATAAAACTTGGTGAGTAGATATGTTCTATGAACCGCAATTAAGATTGTGACACAAAATTTGAAAAAAAACAATAATTTTTTAGGGTTCCCCATACATGGAACTGAAACTCAAAAAAATATTTTTCATCAAACCCATACGTGTGGGGTATCTATGGATAGCTCTTTAAAAATGAAGTTGTGTCCCCCCCCCTCTAACTTCTAAAATAAAAGAGTGATAAATCTAAAAAAATATATGATGTACATTACCATAAAAACCATCAACGAAAATTGGTTTGAACAAAATCTACCAAGTAGTTTTTTTTTTTAATAAATAAAGTTAAAATTTATCATTAGTTCGAAAATCTGTCACTAGATGGCGTTGTAATCGGTTTGCACGGAACCCTCAGTGCGGGAGTCCGACTCGCACTTGGCCGGTTTTTGTTGAGCGATAATTGTTGACGGCCCGATAGCCCAGCGGTTAGAGAACCTGACTGTAAAGCTAAAGGTCCCGGATTCGATCCCAGGTTGGGGTAGATGTTTGTATGGTGAATACGAATGTTTGCTCTCGAGTCTTGTATGTTTTTCTATGTATAAGTAAGTTTATCCGTTGTCTAGTATTATCGAACCGCGATTAGAAAAGGATTGAGCTCATTATGTCATTTTTGAACTAAATGCATGGTATGACATTGCCAGTGGTAGAGTATGCAGATAAAGTAAATTGTTATTTTGGTACAATGAATTTCTAAAGCATGGAATTGATATTTTATCAAATTAAGTATGTAGCGTTTTTCTATTGATTTCCGTTAGCATTAGGAGAGCTGAAGTATTTCAGATCAAATAGAGTTACTTTCTTAAACCTGTAGCGTTTTTAAAGTATTTTATTTATTTATTTATTTATGTATTTTTGAACAGCTACGCCAATTTAATAAAGCGTAATAATGTGGTTAGTGACAGATTTGTCAGATATGATATTACAATTTTTTATTAAAAAAAATACAGTATTTACCAAGAATAGAGTTTAAATATGCAAATCATATTCAGCTATTAATTATATTATCTATAAGGGTCTGCACTTATGAAGATATCAAATATTGGTTTATAATTATATTTAATCATTTATTAAGTACAATTGTGCTAACGGTACTCTCGAATCCTTTTCTAATCGCGGTTCGATAATACCCATAACATAGGCATTAATTTGCCTAGTTTGGGACTAGGTGATTGGTGTGATATATTGTCCATAATTTAAAAACGAAAAAGAAGAATTTTGTCGCAGAAATGCAACTTACATACATACAATCACGCGTGTATTCTTAAATGTAGGTAGGCAAAGCACACAAAACGTTACGTAGATTAACCATGACTATTTCACGTTCCGTAGCCACATGTACTTTGAAGCTCACTAAACATAGAAGAAAAAAATTGTAGAATGAAGTATCGTGACAGGTTGCTAGCTGGTTGCTTGAAATATACCTTAACCTATTTCCTTAGTTTCTTATGACATCCACGGACTAAAACTACCGTGAGACTCACTCATAGTGAAAATTAACGGATTACTCACGTTATTAATACCGGGTTAGTGTATTGTGGGCGATGGGCTAGCAACCTGTCACCGCAATATCACGTTTAACCATCTGGTTACCCTGAATTTGCTAGACGTGGCACTGGATTTTTGAATCCATGTGCTCTGCCTACCCCTCATGGGAATACAGGCGTGAGAATATGTATTAATACCGAGATTAGCTCGACATGTTTCGGATCAATCCGTGATCCATCATCTGGAGCTACGCGTCACGGCAGCGGATGATGATGTGCGCGTCTGTCCGCTGCCGTGGCGCGTAGCTCCAGATGATGGATCACGGATTGATCGGAAACATGTCGAGCTAATCTCGGTATAAACAACGTGAGTAATCCGTTAATTTTCAATATCCATGGACTAAATTGAGAGTAATGATTCCAAGCCTAATATATATGTCACCGGAAAATAACACATTCCGTAAGTTTATAAATTTCCTAGGCAGTTTATAAACTTTCGTAAGATTCCAAACGGGAGACAAAAAATGTTATTACGCCCACATTTTTGCAAAATTTTATATAATCTAACCTAACCTAACCTAATCTAAAATAACTAAACCTAATCTGATCTAAACTAACATAATCTAACCTAACCTAACCTAACGTAAATTGATTATTTTACGAAAATGCGGCCGTAAAATAATACAATTTGTCTGTCGTTTGGAATCTTACGGAAGTTTATAAATTTCCTGAACATTTTTAGGAAATTTATAAACTTACGGAATGTGTTATTTTCCGGTGACATATACATAATATATGTTCAGCCAAATGCGGTAAATACGAGTTAACCCAACTAATGCTGAGGGCATTTTGTCCCACAAGTAACGGTGCTCATTAGTGTTGGAATCCCAGCTCCTGCCGCTAACGGCCGCCATTTGCATATTGACTTGTGTAAGCCTGGAACGTAGGTTACGCCAGAAGCTATCTAGACTTAAGTTAATGCCTATATTAAATTTGGTAAGGGATAGGAAAAGGTGGATTTTTGGTGTGCTATTCGAGTGCGGTTATCGCTAAGGAAGGAAGTTATCTGAGTTTTCTTTATTTGGTTTGGTCTTTTTTACCCCCGAGGCAAGAGAGGTGTTGTTAATTTGACATCAATATGTATTGTGTGTGTGTGCGCTCTAATGGATGGATTGGTTTTGACGCGTTGATTATTTTGACCATGACTATATCTATTTAACGCCTCGCAGTCACTTTTAGCATAATTTTAGGTTTGAAAACAAAATTAAGAGGTAGTAATTGTGACAGGCTTTTTGGAATAGCCATGGTTTAACCTATGTAACGTTTCGTGTGCTTTACCAACGCCACTTGAGAAAAAAATCGTGACGTAAAAGTAATGAAAAGCTACTAAACTATTCTGTACATCAACTGTATAGTTATAATTAAGCTTATTAGGTAGATAACTAAACATGGCACTGGATTTTTAAATTCACGTGCTGTCTACTCCTCTTGGGAATACAGGCGTGAGAATATGTATGTACGTAGGTAGATAGCTATAAATCGTACTATAAACTTACTAAGGCTATACTATCAGCATGTGGGCATCTGTGGCAGGCGTCATTAAACCGATTTACGACTTCTCTGCAGCTGATGGCTGACTTATTGCTGAGACTCGAAGACTTCTACTTTTAGTTACTTAGTTGCGCATGACTTTTAACCAATAATGAGAGAAAATATAGGCTAAGAAGTTAACTTTGAAGCAGTTCTCGTTATGAAAAAAAGGAGCTGAGAATAGCTTACACGGGATTAAATTTATTGAAACAACTTTCTTTAAGGTATGAACTTGTGTATTTTCATTTTCAAATAGAACACAGTAAATTTCGCTTATAACAATCGTAAAGTGAACTCTAAAATAAAAAAAAAATACTTAGGTAATTATTTTATTAAAAAGACTTAGGTAAAAGTTATTTTTTGATAAATAATTATTGTATAACTTACGTAAAAAATTACAGCGTCAAAGAAGTCGGATAAAAATATTTAAAAAAGGACATAACTTAACAAGGCACTCAAAACGGTTGTTACGTCATGATCATCTAGCATTGATATTATTTGTTTATAATGTAAACAAGTATACTTAAAATAAGCAAACACACTTTACTATAAATAAACAGAAATTTTACAGCCAGCCATTGAGGAGGCTCAATTTGAAAGCGACAAAAACAAGCTAAAATACTTTTGCATTTTCGAGAATAAACACTATGTATAGTCGAACAACACGTTTTACAAAAATTGTTTGAAAAACATTTTCTTTAGATATTTTGCTCGTTCATCGGCTCAACATTCTAATCCACCTGTTTTCTAGACAAACATCACCTTAACCTTGAACTCTTATTCCCTTAAATATTCTCACAAACACTTCTGAAACATTCCGTAGGCGTGTAGACGTACAAAGCCCCGTTTTTATCCAAGTTTCGAAAACCTTTCAAAGGACGTAAAAAACACCTTCGCCGAGTTTGTAAGAAACTTATGAATTTGCGACAGCTCTTAATCTGGTTCTTTGGAGGCTAATGACACCGTAATGCACTTAGACCGCGCGGGAGAATATTCTAGAGGCGGCTGTCACACCAACTTGTAATAATGGTGGAACAGGAACCGAACAAAATGTATTTAAGTAAGTAAACCTAAGAAAAAACTCATTTAGTGCAAATAAAAAATACAGAGAGGGAATTATCCCAAAAGCAATGCTGTCCACCTACAGTTGAGTAATAGAGATGAGAACAGTAATTTAGGGAACAAGAAGTCTAAATGATTGTAATTCGTTATAATATTATAATACTATAGAGCTTTATCCGATAGGTTAGCAACCTGTTACAGTTTTTACAAACCTCACATTTGCGTAAACAGTCAAGCCAATTCATTTTTCACCTACCACACTATTCCAATAAACGTAATAAATGTCTCTTTTGTCAAGCAATGCGATGAGACTATGACGATTACTATAAATAAATTATATGGCGAGTTAAATAAAATTTAAATTATGGTTATGTCTATGACACGTTTCATGTGCTCTGCCTATCCATCCGAGAACATTAGGCATGACTGTCGTATATTGTATGGTGAGTCACAAACCGATTGATTTAAGTCATCGGCCCCATATTTGTTTAGTAACTCAGAAATCAATTGGTTTCAGGCATCGGCCTTATCCCTAAACCAACGGTGTGACAGAGCGTCTAGTCTCTACTCTCGCCAGCCGTCCCTCCATTTTAGACCACCTGGAGTTTAGCGAGGAAATATCCTTAAAGAAAGGCGGAAAAACAGGCTTCCTAACTTAATTAGACAGTATTTTGCATTGAGCTAAGAGCTCAAACGGTACAAATTTTGTTTGTTAATCAAGGCAATGAATAACATAAGTAAAACCCTACAGCAAGATCATTGGGGGCTTTTTAATAAAATGATATGCGAAAGGTCATTACATACGAGAGATTAAGTAAGTCAGTTTTGAGTAAAAATTTGATGACAGTAAGTATTAAACAATACCAAAAATCGAATCAAACCGCGTAAAAAAATACTTTTAATCCGACGTTTCGAACTCGTCATAGCTTTTGTTGTCTCGAAAGGACTGAAGTGCCGAAGCTATTACGTCTCCTTGCAGTGTGAGTTTTCACAACTACTCGCAACTGTATACTTATGTTTATGACAAAACGTAAGTTTCTATTTCCTTGGTCACTTTTTACGACATTCACGGAAGAAATAGAAATGGTACTTTGAAATAAACTCTTTAGAGAACAGTTTTTTTTTCAAGTTCAATGATTCTTTTGATTCCGCGCGAAAATTAAAAAAAGACAAATCAAACGCACCATAAATCGTAGGGTATTAAATCATTAGCTTTATCCCTTGTGTGGAGGGCTCAGGGTCGTAAGTCATCATGAACCGGGGCGGTTATTCATGCCTTTACCCTTTTACTAGCCGTTGTTTGCTTTGGTCACAGGTTATGAAAAATAGGGTGAATGTAGCTGTTATGACAGTTAAGTTAGAAGACGTCTCACTACCAGTAGTGAGTAGCGCCCAGGCGCAGGCCTCCTTTCAGTATGAGGGGATTCTGGCTGTAGTGCTGGATTATTCGAAACTTATACCATTATTGTTTTTTTCTACACGCAATGCTGCACAATGTTCTTCGCAGCTGTCTTTGAACGTTATGCAGAATCGCAAACAGGAAAAACAATAATGGCTTAAGTGCCGAATAAGACCGTAGTCACGCAGGCCAAGTGTGATTGGGAACTTCACACATGATTTCCACTACTTTGTCGCTGTCTGAAGATTTTCTCACGGTTCTTATTCATTAAATAGCTCCTACTAAAATTCAAATTTTACTATTCAATTTCTAAGTAATTTCCAAGTATCTTTAAACTTTTGTGATTATTTTTCTCTTTCGTGATGACTTTTCGTGATTATATTTCTGTCACGTACTTAAGGTACTGTCGTTCTAAGGTAGGTTCTGTCACCTACTTAAAATAAATGTCTTTATTTCTTTCTATTTAAATAAAAAAAAATCTGCATTGCTGCCGGAAGCCGGGGCTGTACGCTAGCTTGTTTATACGTAAAAAATCGCCGGCAATCCAAAATCAACACCCTGCTACCCTTTCGCAGACACCCCAGCCATTAATTCTGTCCTGCACGGCAGACGCCATGTACGAGGCAAATTGAAAGCACTGACAATGGCACTGCCTATACCTACAATTATTTGTCGGCTATAGTAGGGAGCTAATTTTTATCTCCATAAAAATGTCTCGTTCTCCTCGTAACCGAGCGTGAAAGAGACAAAGGGATTTTTAAGTTTAAATCGGAGACAAAAGTTAGTGTGCAGTAAATAAAATTAAAGTAAAAAAAGTAATTAAAGAACATTTTTGTTCCTTGGTCTGTAAAAATATTTTGAGGTAAATTATGTCGTCCTGAAATGTGAAATATTAAGTCGTCAACCTATTTTCCCATTTTACTAACCTAACTTGTTTTATAACAATCGTGGAAGGAATGGGGAGATGTTATTCTAAGACCAACACGGAATTGATTAAATCGTAAAAATAATTACAAAAAAAAACTCGTAGATTAAATACTACTACACAAAGGTATAGTATTATGCCCAGATTAATCAAAAAAACAACTACGAAAAAAAAAGATTATCAGTTTATCGAAATGATAAACACATAAAGTCAAATTTGACCAAGGTATATTTTCCCCTTGCAGTTCTAGTTCAACATTAACTACACTAGCAAGTCTATGTTAGTATTTAAGAGTCACGTAACCTAACTAACTAACCGTTAACTGCAGACGAGTCAACTAACTGCGTGAGATGCATAATACTGCATGAGGCTGCAATTACGTGATACATAATATACATAATACATAACACCACGCCTGTTTGTTATTTCCAAATGATTTAGATATAGCACACAAGAAACAACATAGATAAAACCAAGACACACCACATATTTCAAGACACACCACATAATTTACCTCTAAATTTTTTTTTGCCATGTGGGTTTAGAATAACACCTCTCCATTTCTTCCGTAGAGTAGAGTAGCAACCTGTCACTGTTATACATGCCAACTCAAATAAAAACAAGTGCGAGCCGGACTCGCGCACGAAGAGTTCCGTACCAAAAACTGCAAAAAATCAGAATTTTTGTATGGGAGCCCTTAAATATTAATTTTATTTTAATTTTATTATTTATTTTTAAAGTAAATATTTAATTAAATATTCTGTGAGCATTTCAAGTATTTAGCTATTACAATTATTTAAATAGACCCAAAACTGCAAAAAAAAACAGGTTTTTTTCTATGGGAGCCCCCTTAATTATTATTATTATTTTGATTTTAGTATTTGTTGTTATAGCGGCAACAGAAATACATCATCTGTAAAAATTTCAACTCTCTAGCTTTCACGGTTCGTGAGATACAGCCTGGCGACAGACGGACAGACGGACAGACAGACAGCGAAGTCTCAGTAATAGGGTCCCGTTTTTACCCTTTGGGTACGGAACCCTAAAAATGCTTGATGTGGCCGCGAAACGTGAAATAGTCGTGATTTTGTCTGTGTCTCGTTTTGTCTGTTCTGCCTACCCCATTAGGGAATACAACCCTGATGTATATAATGTAATTTGTCCTCTGCAGTATCATCTATTAATATCATAAGAGATCAGTAACTAAGAGACCAGTTCGCACCGAAGGATTTGTCCATTGACCAACTACGCTTACTCGGCGAAAAAAATCTAACCATCTATTCTTTCCAAATTCTCCATCATTTCCTGTCATTGATCCTCTCTCTTCACCTTTCGACGTCTGGACACCCCTGCAGTCATTCAAACGAGGGGTGCAAATGCACTTTTTATGGCAAGCACCCTAATTTTATTTACGACACGTGCTTTTGTTTTGTGGTTACAGAGATAGGGGCGCTGATGCGCCGTTGTTCGATCAGATGGTTTATCTTTTTGGAACATTTAGCAGATAATTGTAGTGTGTGAATTCCCTGGGGTCGCGAGATAAGAAGGCTGAATGAATTACAAGGGTGAAGATATCAATTTGTGTGGAAATTGATTTTAGGGTAATTTTTTTGCTAGTATGATTTTTAAGGAATATTTTAAATAACAAAAGGTAATCTGCTTTGACTAAGTAACTATCGCTTGGTCACAGGAACTGTCGTATTAGTTAGAATAAAATTCGAAAATGATTGTTCCCTGTCATTTAAAGTATTGATTGAATGATTGACCAATTTTACTTCACTTTACTTACTTTAACCAGACGAGAATGTAAATTAGTCATGGAATAAGACGATTTTTCAAAAAATGTTTACTACGAGTAACAATGTGCAACTTATTGAACGAAATAAGTTATTCTAATTTGATTAAATCGGTCCTCAGGGTTTTTCTGTAGTTTTTGCGTTAAAATGTAGAGATACAGAGGCTTTGCTTGTGTAAATACAGAATGAAAGAGGTGGTTTAAAACCCACGAATTTCTTCAAAAGCCCAAGAATTGTATGAACGTTTTGGCTATTTTACGATTAGTGTGCTTTGCCTACCCTATTGGGGAATACAGACGTGATGTATTTGTATCAAGTATCCAATGCGCTTTCTCTCTTTCTCTCTCTCTCTCTCTCTCTCCTGTATTGTACAAAACATATTATAAGGTCGACCTTACACCCGTAAATTTTAATTACGTAATTAAGGACGGAGCTATCTGCAAAAAAGAGAGACGAGCATTGCTGTCTCATTCTAACTTATACCTGTGTCCCTACTTACGTAATTAAAACTTACAAGTCTAAGGCCGGCCTAATAATTATGTGTCAATATTTTATTAGATTTAGGAGGAACAAATTACTAAGTTGACTTATCATAGGAGATCCACGTCTTTTGCTAAGGAAACTAGTATTCATCTTCAATTATTGTCCATTGTTATCGTCTAGTGTAACAGCCCGTGAGGCTTACAGGGCAAACAGAAGCGGTGTCCATTTCGTATGAAAATTTCATTACGTGGAGCGAGAACTGCCGACCGGGCTCGGGTATTCTCGGTAAGGTTCGCGTATTGGATACTTGATACTGTTTAAAATCATTATAGAAACAAAAGAAAGACATTTATTGACAGAACACAGATAAAACATTTTAGCCTTAACCCGTCGAACGTCCTATGCGCACACCTGTGCGCACAACGATTTTAATTCCACGCTGATTTTAAGTGCGACCCGTAGTTATATTTCTATTTATAGTTACTTACTTTCTATTTATAGATAACTAGCTTTCCGCCCGCGGCTTCGCCCGCGTGGAACTCGGTTATATTGCGGTATAAAGCACAACTAAAAAAAAACTTCTCGTTTCAAACGACACACAGCGCCATCGATCTATAATCTATCGATCTATCATCGATCGATATCGATCTATCAAGCAAACTATATTTTTGTTTTCCCTCGGGAACATCAATTTTTTCCGGGATAAAAAGTACCCTATTATTTAATCCGGACTTCTATCTTTATGTCTGCAAAGTTTCAAAGCAATCGGTTCAGTAGTTACGGCGTGAAAGCGGAACAAACAAACAAACAAACAAACTCACTTTCTGACTTATAATATTAGTAAGGATAAAATAATAATAAAACTGGTTTTAAAACAAGTGTTACCCGTAATTTTAAGATGAGTGAGTCTCACGGTAGTTTGATGTTCATAGTGACTGTACAGCTATAATAGCCGTGGTAGCCTAGCGGTTTGACCTGTGGCCTCTCACGCAGGGTCGTGGGTCCGAATCGCAGGCTCCCAGCTCTTCCACGACCACCACGACTACGAGCTATTCGGTGAAGGAAAACATCGTGAGGACACCCACAAAGACGAAGTAATTCAGAGTTGTGCGTGAAGTTTCCAATCCACACTGGGCTCGCGTGGGAATTAGCCCAAGCCCTCTCATACTGAGAAGAGGCCTGTGCCCAGCAGTGGGACGTATTTAGGCTGGATTATTATTAAGAGTATCTAACTCGATGTGCGTACCGGGTGCGCGGACGCCGGCCTGTCCAAATTTACGCAGGATAAATTAGTGGACGGCTGCCCGATTTGCATGCGATCGCTCGGCGCTGGTGGACACGGGGGTCGGAGCCTGTGTTCAACAATGTATCCAGTTAATTCCCGTTAAATATCAATTCACTTAGTTAGTACGGGGTCAGATAATTACTATTGTATTTTATTAAAGTTTATTTTTTTATAGCCTTAGCTTAAAGTATTCAGTGTGTCTATTGTTGCCCTATTTCTTCAAATAAATAAAAAAATGCACGGGGTATTTTTGGGTATCGTGTTTCGAATGATATCTCTCCATTTCTTCCATGGATGTCGTAAGAGGAGACTAAGGCGGTTAAGGTATATTTTAGGCGACAGGCTAGCAACCTGTCACTATTATATCCACTAGCCAATTTAAAACCTAATAATAATAATGTTAGAAGTAGCCACCAAATGTGAAATAGTCGTAGTTTTGTCTATGCAGCGTTTCGTGTGCTCTGCCTACCCCATAAAAATACTAATTGGTAATACTTCGATCTTAACGACATACTTATTTGTTGCTACTTGTGATTACATTTTTTTTACTGACTAATTTAAGCAAAAAAATATCTAATTACGGAACGAAGGACCTGAGTCAATAAAAAATAGGACCCCAATCCCAACAAAAGCAGACCCCGGCCAACGACCCCGAGATCTTGAAACTACACAATGCCCGGAATAATTAAAACAAAACAATTAATCTCATAAAGGTAATAGCGATAGCATTTACATATTATGGCAATTGGGGGAGACGAGGGTGCTATCGTACGACGCTAATTACAGTTGCAGATTACATTTCGTTTTTATTAGTTTTTAGTGCAAATGTTATTGAGAAGGAACTATTACTCAAACTTGACAATAGGAGTTGGGCTTGGAGTTGATTTCCTTCTTGAAGGGGGTTCCCTGCAAATCATATTTCTTATATGAAAAACATTCTAGTATCTTTAACTTTTTTGCATTAATTTGCTATTAATAATAGCACGCTACAATAGGCTTAAAGTTTCTCAACGAGCCATGGAGAGGGCTATCCTCAGGGTATCTCTACGTGATCAAATCATAAATGAGGAGATCCGTAGACGAACCAAAGTCACCGATGTAGCCCACCGGATTAGCAAGTTGGAGCGGCAATGGGCAGGCCATAACAGGTGGCCGATGGGCTCCAAAAGTGCTTGAGTCGAGACCACGGACCAACAAGCACAGCATAGGACGTCTACCTACAAGATGGTCAGACGACCTTACAGAGACCTTAGTCTTTAAAATTTGTTTCCTGATCAAATTATTAAATAAATATTAGTATTACATACATACATAACTCATGACTTTCACGTTTGTAGCTACTTTTAGTTTGGAACTATAAAAGTGACAAGTGACCTGTAGCTTAAAGCATACATTAACCCTCCTTAGTCACATCTCACGGCATCCACGGAAGAAACAGAGATATGTCATTCAACCCCACGCCACATGCGCTATTAATTCATTACACTTCAATAAAAGACTAAAAAACCCTTAAAACCAATACTATCCGAACCAGCCGTATCACTTATCTGCCACCCAACACGACAGGCTAGCCGATTCTATTAGACCAAAAATCGGCAAAAAGGACAAAAATGCCACCCCCCAAAAAGTATGCGACATATGGGGGGACAGATATCCATTAGTGTTGGCGGCCAATGTTGGTGCTGGAGGCCAACGTTTGGGCAAACTTAAAAGAGTTGGAGGAACGTGTTTTTTGTGCTGGAATCTAACATAGGGTGATTAATTTAGGTTATTGGCATGAAAATAGAGAAACCAAACGAATACTCCCATGTTTTTACAGCTATCGAGATTAGCTTGATATGTTTCGGGTCAATTCGTGTCCCATTACCGATTGTTTGGAGGGGGGGGGGAGGGTATTTCTCAGTGAGTGAGTCTCACTATAGTTTTGCATTAAAAGTTACTATCCTGATTCAACAGATCGATTTCGTAATGGTAAATCTACACTAATATTACAAAGAGGAAAGATTTGTTTGTTTGTATTTTTGTATGTTTGTAGTGAATAGGCTCAAAAAGTACTGGGCCGATTGACGTGTCTTTTTGGGTGGAGATACTTTAAAGGATGGAGAGTGACATAGGCTACTTTTTGTCTCTTCATAACCCCAATTTTATTGTAGTCAATTGTAGAACTTTGTTTAAATACCTACAATGTTTTCATGTCTCAAAAACATTTTACTAAAATGCAGCGTTAACTCTTAACATGCAATTTTCGTTCCTTGTATTAGACGTGCAAAAAATACAGCATCAAAAATCAACGATTCCATTAAATCTCACTCATGAAACACCCAAACGTTGGTTCAAACATTTGGCGCCAATATGCCATCAGCTATCGTTAGACGCGCCAACATTTTCATTGCCTCTAAAATAGTAACGACACAAAGGACATCCAATTACTATCCGATGGCCAGAAGATTGTATTTTCAAATTTGGAAAGAAAAAATAACTGCATCGGAATCGACGCTTGACTCGATCCAAACGTGCATAGAAGAGTTATTTGAAATATTTAGTTCTTTGGGACGATATGACGCTTTTAGTTGGGATTTGGTATGAAATAACACACCAGTACTAGAAACTTTTGTGAACTTTTCTAAAACGTTCACAAAAGTTTCTAGTACTGGTGTGTTTTTAGAAGTGACTGCGAAGCGTGAAGTAGTCATAATCATGGTTTTGTCTATGTCACATTGCTTTTGCTCTGCCTACCCCATTTGGTAACACAGGCGTGATTCTATGTACTATCGAACCAACTGATTCCTGACCCACCGCAGAACGTTGTCACAATAAACGTCAAACATTTCCTTTGTCAATCAATGCAATGCCACAATGGCGTTCACTGTGAAAAGGTTCTATGGTGGGTCAGTAATCAATTGGTTCGAGAGTACGCTTTAGATAGCATTCTAGTTATTAAGGATTGATCGTGACATGTCGGATTTCGGGTTTCAAATAACTCCTCTCCATTTTGTTCGTAGATGTCGTAAAAGGCGACTTAGGAAATAGATTCAGACGACAGGCTAGTAACTTGTCACGATACAGGCATTTTGTCCTGTAGAATGCATGCATGATCAATGTTTCTAAAGCTATTTTTTAAATTTCGTTTATATCTAGATAAAACTCATTGTAAGGAAATCGGTCCCTCCGTTTAAATGCTTTGATGCCACAGACAGAGAAACGTCTATTGTCATAAAAACTCCCTTTTTATTTAGTTTGAGTAATTAATCAAAGTTCTTTTATTGTGCTATCCTCCTTCCTAAGTCTAGACTTTTTGTCGTAAAAGAGAAAACAAATAGTTATCACACTACCTAAACAACGCTAGTGGAAGTTTTTATTAGGAGCCCGCTGTAACTGCTTATATCCGGATCGTACCGGTTGTAACTGGTTACGGAGACAAATCGGAACAGGAAAGGGAAAGAGCGAGAATGGAATAGTAATAGCATTGAGTGAGAATAAAATATTGAGTCTGCAAAAATGGTGGAATACAGAGTGAAGATCGGCCATGACTTTTGGTTTGTTTGATGAGTTTTCGTTTAAAAAAATTTGATTTTCCAATAGTATTTTGACCAGAGGTTTTGATAAGTTTTCATGCAATTACAAAATCAAACTACGAAAAATACCATTACACACTTTTTTTTTGGTTTGTCAAATTACTAAGAATCGAAGAAGATCATCACTTTTGAATTTGTGCTCGTGGTGAAACTGCTGAATCTGTATCCACATAAATATTCTTTGTTTGTCAAAATCTATTTGCCAGACTAAGGGACGACTTAGCTAAACGAGATTTTTTAACATGTCCTTATTTTTTTTTTATTACGTCCCTTTTACCCATTTTTTCACTTCAAAAAATTACTAACCCGTGAGCAAATACTGAAATATTCCAAACCAAAACGATCTCGTTTGGTTAAATTCACAAAAATCCTCGGCGCCTACTGTGTACAGTCAACAGCTACCGCTTTATTGCCAAACTACCCGCAATATATTACACCCTCTACTGTACGACTAAGTGACCGAAAAACTTCGTTACAACCCGAAGTTGGCTAAGCCGATTGCGCCCATTCCGAAAGTGGACAAGTTTGTGGGTCAGCTTCATTTGCCGCAATAACTTCTGACAAGTAATTTTCCGCGTATATCGTTAATGTTCTGAGATTTCTTCATAAGTTTGCGATGGGTTGATTGTAGACAATCCAGTTGATTTATGGGGAACGGAGCGAGGAAATGTTCGCATAGTGTTTTTACACAAAATTTCGCCGTCATTGTGTAAAATACAGTTAAAGGTATTTCACATCGATAACTCAAGTTTGATAAATATTGCTAATAGATACACTGAGTCACGCTTAAATATCATAGTATTAGAATAATTATGCTTAATGTTGGGGACCATTATGAAAATGAAACTAAATAAAATCAAAATTAATATAATCGATTATGCAGAGATGTACAAAATACTTTTAAAAAAGTATTTAAATACAAA
>BHDV01022699.1:30619-45067 GCA_005406045.1 Adoxophyes honmai | reverse complement strand
GGCCAAGGTGCGGTTTACAGCAGGATTGCTTTTTACCGTCGATTTAGACACCTCACCACCGCGTCACCTTTGAATCGGTTTCACTCGGACTGTCAATTCCCATCACTAAAGCGCTCATGTGACGTTACAGTAGGTAGAGAAAAAGTGGCACGCTTGGTTTTCATACGAATGCAGGAACTCGCGGTATCTATTTTGATATAAGTCTGTGGTATGTTATAACTAAAATTTAGCTAAATTTTGAACTATGTATCGTTTAGTGCGCTCTGCCTACCTCCATTTTGGAATACAGGTGTAATGTACGTGTATTATTTGTTATCAAATATCTCCTTTATGCAAAATGTCCTATTTTAATTATTAAGGTACTTTTTCTTTGTCTCCTGGTTTTGGGACATCCTGTACACTGTGTCGGGGCACCCTGTATACCGTATTCTACTGGCGGTGGCGTCACGTACGAAGGCGTGACAATTCGTCTGTTTGTCCATTATTAAATACGTTCCTCGACGTTCGTGTGTATACCATACATACATACAATGTCTACGGAAGATCAGAGACCTCATAGCAAGATAGACTCAGCAAATGTTTAGATACCGCGCGTATACACGCTTCAAAGTATACCTCATTCACGGAAACAAGTTAATGGGGAAATCAAAGAATGCAGTGTTCAAAGTCAGCTAAGTTTCCAAGTTTCAAAATTAGCCAAGTGAAAATTTCAATTGACAAGGAGAGGTAGCCACCTTTCAAGTTGAAATTTTCACAGGTGATTTGTTGCCGCTATAACAACAATTACTAAAATCAAAATAACAATAGGGATTAAGCGAGGCTCCCATAGAAAAAAAGTTATATTTTCAAGAACCGTGATTACTAGGCAGTTTAAAATTTCACAGATTATGTGTTTGTATTGTAACTAGTGATGTGCCGGATCGTTAAAAATGTATATCCGCGGATACGGATCTGAATACGGATATTTAGAGTCAAGATCCGCGGATACGGATACGGATACGGATTTTTATTTTCTTATTCATTTGGTGTCAGCACCCGCGGCCTTGAAACGATAGTTGACGTTACGCTCGCCGAGACGTCAGGCAGGGCATGTTTTGACTTGCATTGCGCGGATAGTTACTTTTGTTTTGGTTATAAAGTTATATCTATCTAGATGTCTGCAATGTAAAGGTGCCAAATATTTGAATTAAATACATATAAATACTCTGAAATGGATTTTAAAAGTTTTTAATTCTACCTCATCACTTGAAAAAGATCCGTAAAAGATCCGCTCGAAAAGTAACGGATACAGATACGGATACGGATTTTTCTTTTCCCTCGGATATCCGCGGATACGGATACGGATACGGATATCCGGAACATCACTAATTGTAACTAGATACTACAGCAAATACTATAAAAATAAGGGAGCTCCCATACAAAAAACGTGTTTTTGTGCGGTTTTTGTACGGAACCCTTTGAGCGCGTGTCCGACCCGCACTTGACCGGTTTATTTACTCAAGAAAGTGGTCTACCACTTTTGAACAAAGTTTCTGTGAGATCAAATTATTACCTTTTACGGAGGTCTCGGCCCAGAATACCTTTTCTTACCATTCGGGGTCGAGACCTTAGGTCCGTGGGGTCCCAGCGCCACCAACTCAATGAAAGAGCTCTCCAAGCGGCTGGTTGATGCAACCGGAGACCGAAGAGCTGGCAGCTTCCTCGCTCAACGCATCAGCATTGCGATACAGCGAGGAAACGCTGCCAGCGTCTTTGGAACCATGCCTCGGGGGTGCCCATTTTTAAATATATTTTAGACTAGCTTTCCGCCCGCGGCTCCGCCCGCGTGGAACTCGGTTATATTGCGGTATAAAGCACAACTGTAAGAAAACTTCTCGTTTCAAACGACACACTGCGCCATCGATCTATCATCTATCGATCGGTTATCGATTGATATAGATCTATCATCGATCGATATCGATCTATCAAGCAAACTATATTTTTGTTTTCCCTCGGGAACATCAATTTTTTCCGGGATAAAAAGTAGCCTATGTCACTCTCCATGCCCTAAACTATCTCTACCTAAAAAATCACGTCAATCCATCGCTCCGTTTAGCCGTGAAAGACGGACAAACAAACAAACAAACAAACAAACAAACAAACAAACAAACAAACACACTTTCACATTTATATATTGGTAAGGATTTAAGTTTAGTTTTTAAGTTAGTTGTATATAATTTTAACTGCTTTTGTTTTGTACATATTTGTTCTGTAAATAAACTTTGTATATTTTTCTTTGTTAATACAGACAAGAATCCATTATCAATAAGGTTTACATGACATGACACATAATGTGACTTAAATACAATAATGATAAGGGAGCTCTTGTCACTATCATAATATTATGGCGAGGGGAAATCGACCTTGTTGTTTCATGAGGTTCAAATGAATATCGATCTTATGGGGTAGACCAATTTCTTGGCCGATTGTACTATCGAACCAACTGATTCCTGACCCACCGCAGAACGTTGTCACAATAAACGTCATAAACATTTCCTTTGTCAATCAATGCAATGTCACTATGACGTTCACTGTGAATAGGTTCTATGGTTGATCAGTAATCAATTGGTTCGATGGTACATACCCAATTAGAAGTTACGGTTGTTGGTAGTTGCGTCGTCTATATAGAAAGCATGTCTCTGCAGAATGCCGGCTAAGATCTTCTGAACAGCTTCAGGAATCCCATTCAAGGCTGCCCTTGACCTCATGGATGACCTTCGGATCATACAGGTTCCATTTACCTTCGAACTATCTGGACACGGGGTAGTGTGCCTAGCCAAGTCCAAGTAACAGAACTAGCGGGCAGTACCGTGCACGAAAGAATTGGAGCCACTTTTGACTTTACATACTTACAATCACGCCTGTGTTCCCAAAGGGGGTAGGCAGAGCACACGAAGGGTGACATAGACAAAACCATCATTGTGACTTCGCAGTCAACGTCTAGCAAAGTTTTAGGTTTGCAAAAATGGAAGAGGTAGACTAGTGACAGGTTGCTGGCCTGTCGCCTAAAACTTATCATCTTTTATTTCCTTAGTCGCTTCTTAAGACATCCACGGAAGACATCGTGGTATTCTAAACCCAAAACTCAGGCCAATTACTTTAAAGTTAATTTATATACTTAATTATACAATTCGATTATTTGCACATTGAAATACGAAGCCTTCTTCATTTTACTTGTTTGAGTATATTTGAAGAAGGAAATTGAACGAAAAGCTAATATACTGTCTGTGATTGTTAATAAATTATGGAATTCTCTATTTCTACGAAGTCGTAAATAAAGCTGTTTGAAACAGTATTATACGCATTTTTTATATTTATACATACATAACGTATATTATACCCATATATACAAAATAGAATGTAGATGAAGCAAAAGAGGTTGTCAGAATCGTAGCGAGTGGAACAAAGTAGTCTCTGCCTACCCCTGTGGGAAAGAGCCGTGACGGTATGTATGTATGTATACAAAACGTATACAGGGTGCTTCGGGAGGAAACCGCATAACTTTACCATCGTGTTAGAAACTATAATGTCATTTAATGTAAGCTGGATTCGGCTTAGTTTGCCAGTAATTAACGTTTGCAAACGGAACTTTTTACTGTATTTTACTTGAAGCACCCTGTATTATACCCGTGTGGTGTCGGGTTTAGAATAACACCTCTCCATTTCTTCCGTGGATGTCGTAAGAGGCGACTAAGGACAAAGGTTAATGTACTATACTTTAGGCGACAGGCTAGCAACCTGTCACTATTGTACCTGCCACCTCAAAACCTAAAAATACTATGTTAGAAGTGGCCACAAAACGTGAAATAGTCATTGTTTTGTTTTTGTAGCGTTTTGTGTGCTCTGCCTCCTCCCAAACAGGGTAGGCAGAGCTCATGAAACGTGACATAGACAAAATAATGACTATTTCACGCCTCGCAGCCACTTCCAGCAAAATTTTATGTTTGCAAAAATGGAAGAGGTAGAATAGTGACAGGTTGCTAGCCTGTCGCCAAAAGTATACCTAAACCTATTGCCTTAGTCGTCTCCTACGACATCCACGGAAAAAATGGGCAGGTCTTATTCTATCCCGACACCACACGGCAACGGCGGTTACTTTTATATCACCGAAAAACCAAAATTACTACTTTAAAATTTAATTAAAAAAAACTTAAGCGAAGCCTCAAAGTAAAAGATTTATTTTAAAGTGTATTAATGTAGGGTCGTACCAAATCCAAGTTTATTAACAAACTAGCTGTGCCCGCGACTCCGTCCGCGTGGAATAGTGACTATTCCCCCCCGTGTTTTCCACATTTTCCAATATTTCTTCGCTCCTATTGGTCGCAGCGTGATGTTATATAGTCTAAAGCCTTCCTCAATAAATGGTCTATCCAACACAAACATAATTTTTCAATTCGAACCAGTAGTTCCCAAGATTAGCGCGTTCAAACAAACAAACAAACTCTTCAGCTTTGTTATACATGGTGCTCGTGAGCATTGCGAGAGATTTCAACCACGAATTCTAGAGGCTATAAGAAGTAATAAATGTTATATGAATTTAGGTCGAAACACGATTTTTTTTACTATTATTAAGGCACGTTTATACGACATTAGCAATTATTATGTATGAAAACCTCGCTTGTTTATTACACGAATTACTTATTTCCACCCTGTGTAGGAAATGTATGGAGAGGATGGATGAAAGAAGACTGACAAAACAAATTTATACGGGGAATGTGGATGGGTGCAGTGGGAGGGGAAGACCTAGACGGACGTTCCGTGACCAAATCGCGAACGTTTTAGAAAAAGGTGAGGTCAAGATTACCCGAAACCGACGAGCATGTATGAGGAGATTGATGAATGTGGATGAAGCAAAAGAAGTATGTCAGGATCGTAGCGAGTGGAACAAAGTAGTCTCTGCCTACCTCTGTGGGAAAGAGGCGTGACGATATGTATGTATGTATGTAGGAAATGGCCTCTTCTATCCGATTACTTACACACGATGCGACACCTTGTGTACAATCACGTGTTTACAATAAGGGTAGGCAGAGCACACAAAACATGACATAGACGAAGCCATGATTGTTTCATGCGTCCCAGCCAAATTTTTAAGCTTAAAAAACAGATGGAAAGGTATAATGACAGGTTGCTAGCCTGTCGCCTAAAGCCTACCTAAACCTATATCCTAAGTCGTCTCCTACGACATCCACGGAAGAAATAGAGGAGTGTAAATCTAAACCGGCCACCAAAAAAGCAATTTAGTTCAGTTGATAATGCGACTAGTTTTTCGTAGGCGCTCTACGTCGTAGCAAGGCGTAGCTGTGCTACGAGAAATATCTAAACACAGAAATAAATGTTGTAGTTTATTGTAATGCATATATAAATATTACTTTCATGGAAGTCATAAAGGGTGACTAAAGAATTAGGTTTTGTATATTTTACGCGACAGGCTAGCAACCTGTTACTATTGTACAGTCGCGAACCGGGATTGTTGTGCCACTTGCCACTGTTCGCAATTTAGAAGTGTAACCAATGACCGATGTGACCGACTAGATGTTAGCTATTGGATTAGTATTACACGACCAAGTTACAAACATTGGTAAGTGGCTCAACAATCCCGGTTCGCGATGATACCTGTGTTTTAACTTAAAAACTAAAAATATGCTACAAGTGGCTACGAATCGTAAAATAGCCATGGTTTTATCTATGTAGCGTTTTGTGTGCTCTGTCTACTCTATCTGGGAATACAGGCGTGATGGTATATGTAAGTACATATATGTAATGTAAATGAGGTGTAGGGGTTATAATAACACCTCTCCATTTCTCCCGTTAATCTATTTCCTTAGTCGCCTACGACATCCACGGAAGAAATGGAGAGGTGTTATTCTAACGACACCTCATGGAGTTTCAAATTATACATTAGAATTTCAATGCACGAAATTTAAAGTATGCTAAAGATTATTATTTAGCATGCAATGTTAACTAAAAACCTATGAACCACATTTCATTAGTCAAATCGATAAAAAAACTACACACTAGTGCAGTAATTAAATTTACCAACATTTTGCCATGCCAAATTTCCGAGCCGAGCGAGCGAGACAACGCGCTAAGCGTGAGAGGGACGGCTATACCCGCCTTTGGACCAATCAATGTGAAAAGCAGAGCCTTAGTGTGGCGCGGACAAGCGTTGGGGATACACGCTTTGAAACAAAATTAAAAAAAAAACTAAAAAAAAAACAAAAACCGCTCCAAAAGTATCTTAAACCGTGGTTGACAGTGCGTTGAGAAGATTGATTCGAAGCTATATTATCATACTTGGTTGGTTTTGGTGGTTTACGGTTAAAAAAACGGTGGCGTTTTTGTATTTTTAATACACGAGTCTTTGTTCAACAGCGGATCGCAAAAAAAAGTAAGTTTGATTTTTTTAATCCCAAAAAACAAAGGGCTGCATCCATCCAGTAAAAAATGCAATATCTAAAAAAGTTGCCGATTAGAAAGGCTGTGTTGGTATGGTCTTGTTTTTGGGAAATGGTTGCATAGCCTTTTGCTTTTGGGCGTTTGTGAAATTATTTCAGCCATTTTGGGATATGCAGTTGTTGTATGCGTCGGTAGCGAAACATATCTATGGATTTTAAGTGATATTTGATCGTGTGTATTATGCTATTGTATTAAACGTTGCATTTAAGTTACCACATTGTTCTACAGTAAAAAAATGCTAAAATACTTATTTTCAATGTTAAATCATCGAACCTACTTAAATGAATGTTAAAAAAAACTATTAAGCGTCATTCGGTTCATTATTCAATTTCATCAACACAATTTTCAAATCACATTTTATTCATTTGTAAAGTGTTTGAAACTCACTATACTTATTTCGTAAGATTTTAAACAATGATATTAAAACGTAATCAAAAACTGCGGCAAATATTGCACTGCCTCCATATTTGACAAGATTCCCGGTGAAAACTGAACAAAAACCGCTAATATGCTTATTATACCTTAATAGGGATGTATTTAGATGTATTTTGTACATAATTGAGTACATTTTGAGTCCATTTTAAGCGCATTTTGCCCGGTTTTAACTCCGAATACGTACAGCAAAAGCAATGCAGCACGACCTATATATTTAGCGCGCTTCAGAACAAAGGATTCTACTGGCAACTCACACCACTTAGTAAGTCCTATGTCCAATATTTAGGAACTTAGAATAGAAATGGATAGTTTAGGACTGAGGATACATCTCCATTTCTTCCGTGGATGTCGTAAGAGGCGGCTGAGGGAAATAGGAAAAGGTAAAGCGATAGGTTGGCGACTTATCACAATTATATTTCTTTTCTGGTATTTAAAAGTGGTTATGGAGTGAGAAGTTGATGGCTTTGTCTTTGTGGAGTTTCATGTGCTCTGCCTACCCGGTTTAATGACACAGGCGTATGTTGGAAGATTACATACATACAGTCACGCCTGTATTCCCAAATGGGGTAGGCAGAGCACACAAAACGCTACATAGACACACACATGTTGTGGCCACTTATATAGCATTTTTTTCTCAGGTTTTAAGGTGGCAGATACAATAGTGACAGGTTGCTAGCCTGTCGCCTAAATGTACCTTAACCTATGTCCTTAGTCGCCTCTGACGACATCCACGGGAGAAATGGAGAGGTGTTATTCTAAACCCGACACCTCGCGGATATAAGGAAGGAAGGAAGATAAGGATTTGCAAATTACTTATTAAATGTAACAACCTATACATACAAATAAAAAAAAAGGGGGAAAAAAATGTTCCCGCGTGGTGTCGGGTTTAGAACAACCACTCTCCATTTCTTCCGTGGATGTCAAAGGAGATGAATGTATGCATGTGTGTACAAAAAAGTCTCTAATATCCTTGATTACGGATAGACTAATTTCGTTAATTATTTTTGTTGTATGAAGTCTATTTTTAAAAAGGTGTACGGTCGAAGCTATTGATTCCTGACCCACTATAGAATGTTGTTTTAATAAACATAATAAAGATTTCCTTTGGTGCCGGGTTAGAATAGCACCTCCCCCTTTCTTCCCGTGGGTGTCGTAAGATTCGACTCTGGGAAAGGGTTAGTGTATTGTGGGCGATGGGCTAGCAACCTGTCACTGCAATATCACGTTTAACCATTTGATTACCCTGAAATTGCTAAACGTGGGACTGGATTTTTGAATTCATGTGCTCTGCCTACCCCTCTTGGGAATACAGGCGTGAGAATATACATATGAAATAAAATGTAGTATGCTCTCACGTTTTAATATTGAGATTGGCTCGAAACATGTCGACTTACATACATACATCACGCCTGTATTCCCTAATGGGGTAGGCAGAGCACACGAAACGTGACTTAGACCATGATCTACTATTTCACGATCCGCTGCCACTTGTAGCATAATTTTGAAAACAGATAGAGTTGATACGGTTTCGTTCGAACGCGAGGCCGACTCGCACTTGGCTGGTTTTTCTAAAATCTTCTAGAAAGGTATGGTATTTTAAACATTATTAATTGAAGATGTAGTACGGACAGCTGCAGAGAAAAGTAACCCTCTACTAATGTAACATTGTATGAGCAGGGGGTTACTTTTCTCTGCAGCTGACTGTACATACCAACGCTGTATCTATCTATTCCATATACATATAAAAAACCTAAAATGTTAGCTAGAAGTACGTATGAAAATTAACTGAAGAACTGACTGAAGGTTAACTGGAAGAGATCCCCTCGGGGATAAGTTCGCCTTTGTGCATAAGGCTGTTCTCGTGCTAATTGTTTTTTTGTAAGTGTTTTTGTGTACAATAAAGAGTCATACAATACAATACAATAACATTGAAAGAATCCATGACAAAAAAACAAAATCAAAACCAGATACCTACTTACTGTACTGTACTTTTTTTAGGCGTTATATTAAATGTAGACACCTACATTCGTGCATTTGTATTCCTAAATGGGGCAGGCAGAGCACACAAAACTTACAACAGTCAAAGCCATGACTATTCCTCGGAGCCACTTTTAGCATATTTATAGTTTTTAAGTTACCTAAAGAGGTATAATATTGACAGGTTGTTAGCCTGCAACAAACTTTAACCTACCTTCCTAAGTCGCCTCTTACCGACGAAAGAAATGGAGTGGTGTTTTAAGCTCTACGCCACACGCGCAAAATCTAGTAACCTAAGTTAAAGCAAGCTAAAATGAACCTTATTCCAAAGGCTCAAGGCTTAACTAAAACGAACCTTTTCCTCAGTCGTTTGGACAACTTGATTGATAATAATCAAACACTATCCACTCTGTACAAAGAATCTTGGAAAAATGCTGTTCTAATATCGACCTTAAGCAACATTGAAATGGTTGGGATTCTAGTGGCGATTTTGGTTTACTTACAATGATTGATTGATTACAACGCCATCTAGTTTGTACCGAGTAAACAAAGTTTTTTAAATAAGACTGAAATGAGGAATACTTACATACATACATACGATCACGCCTGTGTTCCCAAATGGGGTAGGCAGAGCACGGGAAACATAGAGAAAACCATGATTATGACTACGCTTCGCAGCCACTTACTTCTAGCATAGTTTTAGGTTTGCAAAGATGGAAGAGGTAGAATAGTGACAGGTTGCTAGCCTACCTAAAGCATACCTAAATCTATTTCCTTAGTCGCCTCTTACGACATCCACGGAAGAAATGGAGAGGTGTTATTTTATCCCGACACCAAACGAATACTTGTTGGGATAAAATAACACCTCCGTCTCTTCCGTGGATATCACAAGAGGCGACTCATGAAGTAGGTTTAGGTATACTTTAAGCGACAGGCTAGCAACCTGTCACTATTATGGCATCTCTTTCATCTGCTTTTAAACCTAAAATTACGCTAAAAGTGGTTGCGAAGCGTGAAATAGTCATAATCATGGTTTGGTCTATATCACGTTTTGAGTCTTGTCATTCTATTTCCCCTATATCTTCTGTTCTAAAACCTAACAACCTTAGGTTATGCTATAATTTTAAACAAAAAAAAACCGACTTCAAATTAGCAATATTTTGAAAGTATTCTGAATCTTGACTTCATCAACAAATTACCGAAAACGCCGTACATCTCCATATAAAATTTGAAGAGCTCCCTCGATGTCTCCAAGATTTCATCATCAGATCCTGGTTTCGTGCCAATGGGACAAATTTCAAGTTATACCCTTTCGATTAAAAAAAAAAATTGAAAATCGGTCCACGGGTCTCCGAGATATCGAGTAACATACACACAAAAAAGAAAAAAAAAATTGGTCGAATTGAGAACCTCCTCCTTTTTTTGAAGTCGGTTAAAAATTGGTTACATAAGACGAAATGGTTATGATGTGATCATACAAACGTGATGTATGTCTATGTATTGATTTTATTCCATTTATGTGAAGTTTCCCGATTATAATCAAATATCAGTCCAATTTTAAACAACACTATTACCGGCAACCGGTAGACTGTCAATCAGGGGCGTGCCGGGAAACGGTTGTATGCCACTAAGGTTAAGTACAAAACATAACAACACTCCAAACCACTCTACCGATTTCCTATGAGATCTCAGTCGTGCATACATATACATACATATTTACATATGCGTTCCCGCGGATTGCAGGTAGAAATCCAACGGGTACGCACAGCGGTATTAGTAGAAGATAGAACAGCGGTTTTTAAAACGCTCAAAAGTCTTCATAACGTCACGGATTATGCATTTCTATTGCCACTGTAACAACAAACCACTAAAAATACTATTTTATTATTTACAGGGGCCTCCTATACATAAACTGTGAAAATTTCAACTGCCTAACTATCACGGTTCTTGAGATATAGCTCGCAGAATGGTGATCACTAAAAGCGGCCAAAATTTCTATAGAGTCCCCCTTAATTATTTTTATTATCTTGATTTTAGTATTTTTTGTTATAGAGTCAACATAAATACATCATTTCTGTAAATTTCAACTGCCTAGCTCTTACGGTTCTTGAGTAACAGCCTGGTGACAGACGGACAGCGAAGTCTCAGTAATAGGGTCCCGTTTTCACCCTTTGGGTACCGAACCCTAAAAATACGAGCTTGTCTGTCGCATATCTCCCACGGTGTACCATCGCGAACAGGGAATGTTGAGCCACTTACCTATGTTTGTAACTTGGTCGTGTAATACTAATCCAATAGCTGACATCTAGTCGGTCACATCGGTCATTGATTACACGTCTAAATTGCGAAGTGGCAAGTGGCTCAACAATTCCGGTTCGTGACTGTATATATTTATCTCCGGAGTCGCTGTTAAAGACTGTGGTGGTACCAGGATCGCATAGACAGCAGGAGCCCACGTACCGTCGCGAGCAGGGATTTTTGAGCCACTTACCTATGCCTGTAACTTGGTCGTGTAATACTAATCCAATAGCTGACATCTTGTCGGTCACATCGGTCATTGATTACACGTCTAAATTGCGAAGTGACAAGTGGCTCAACAATCCCGGTTCGTGTACAAACCACTGTAAATATAATCCCAGCGTTTTTCAAAGTGCACCCGCTGTGTTGTGTAATGTCAGTGTGACCTAATTTCTTAATGTATCCGATCGATCCGGTTTAAGCGCAAATGGGGGTTGGAGGAGATCGCTTTGAGCTGAGGTGTTGCCTCTAAGTGTAGCTTTGATCAGAGCGTTGGTTTTAAGAGAATGACGGTAAACGTGAGTTTGTGTCTGGGTGTAGAAAGAAGAGTCTAGGTGAGAAAAGTACATTTCCCGCGTGGTGTTGGGTTCAGAACACATCTCTCCATTTCTTCCTTGGATGCCGTTAAAGGAGAATAAGGGAGAGGAGAGCTAGTCTCGATATAAAAAACGTAAATAGATCCGTTTATTTTACTAGCTTTTGCCCGCAGCTTCGCTCGCGTTAAGAAGTATTGTAGGGAAGTGGGGGGTTATAAAGAGACAAAAAATAGTCCATGTCACTCTCCATCTTTTTAACTATCTCCACCCAAAAAATCACGTCAGTCCGTCGCCCCGTTTAGCCGTGAAAGACGGACAAACAAACAAACACACATTCCCATTTATAATATTAGTATGGAAGTATGGATATGGATGAGTGAGTCTCACGGTACTAGTTTTATGTATAAAATAGAGAATAATGAAGGTCGAGGAATTCTTCAGGCAACAGCAACCTGTCAGTATTGTAACCTTTTAATTTATACGTACTTACATACATATCGTCACGCCTCTTTCCCACAGGGGTAGGCAGAGACTACTTTGTTCCACTCGCTACGATCCTGACATACCTGTTTTGCTTCATCTACATTCATTAATTTCCTCATACATGCTCGTTTCCTGACCTGTTTCTAAAACGTCCACGGTTTGGTCACCGAACATAGGTCTAGGTCTTCCCCTCCCAACATATCCTTCCACATTTCCATCTATCTCATATTTTGTTTAATGTATGTAAAAAGGCCAACAAGTATTTTGTAGTACTTAATCTAAAAATTAGTATTTTCTTAATTCAAAGTACGAGTATCCTTCATCTTACTATTATCTTTAAAACCAGATCTTTCTTCAGATAAATTACATTTTCAAGAAAAATACTAGCTAATTAAAACAAAACAACCCACGAAATTATTGTTAAATAAATAATATTGTTACTTTCATGTCAGAATAGTTAATAATACAAAGGATGGCCTGTGGCGTAGCGGCTCTACGAACTGCGTAGCAAGTCTACGGCGTAGACAGCTACGGTAACCATTTGATGTAAGAATTAAACTATAAAATTTAAGAATTATTTAACATTGAACTACCGTGAGACTCATCTTATAAAATACGGATAACCCACGTTTTAAATTGAGTTTAGCTCGACATGTTTCGAGCTAATTCGTAGCCCTTCATCTAGGAGACGCGGCGGCTACTGCTGCCAAACGCGCACTGCGTGCCACCGCTTTATTTGAGCGACTGACACTCCGCCGCGGCTCCTTGATGAAGGGCTACGAATTACCCCGAGGCAGGAAGAATCTCCATGGAAGAAATGGAGAGATGTTTTTTTACATCCGACAGTAAACGTGAGATACTCGTATTTTTTTTCATCTTAAAGAAGTTAGACATTTTATAAGTAATTTGATTTCACTTTAAATGTTTCTATTTCTCTTGTCAGTAACAAGAAACTAAATATTATAATAATATATCAAAGAAAACAATCTAGAATATGTAATTTGATGTCAAAAGCACATTTTATAGTTAAGACTGCAGTTATTGAATTCTTAAAAATAATGGTAAAATAAAACGATCACCGTTTTTAATTTGAAATTGGCTCGACGTGTTTCGGGCTAATTCGTGCTCATTATCGGGAGTCACAGTCGCTTACATTTTAACGAAGCATATTTTCGTTGGTATATTTTTAAAGCTAGTATCGTATTTCGGAGTGAATTTGTCCAAAACGGGTCCAAATTTTGCAAACAGTTAAGCAGAATTGACAAATTAAATTTCAAATGAAAAAAAACTATGATATTAACGTATTTGGTGTTCTGTCCAATTAACAATGCAATTATAAAAAAAACAAAATTAATGTTAATTAAAATTGGAATATCTCAAAAAAGGTGTCACTTTTACAAAGCATTTTTTTTTATTTGTTTCGCAACCTGACCACTATCATTCCTTAAGTTTGTCATACTACGGGACACCCAGTACATAATTATATGTATATGCGCTAGCCCTTGGCTAATGCCATTGACCCCTTCAATATACTTAAGCAAGCACCCTGTAGCACAGTTCGTTGAACCTGCTACTCTATCTTGGTTATTACGATTCCCGCTCCGGTTTTTCTGGAAATATATATATAAAACTCTTGCGTTACAATTCTTTATATGTCTGTTTTACTATGTCCCAATTATGTCAAGCAGTGGTAGCCCAGCGGTTCGACCTGTGGCCTCTCAAGCAGAGGGTCGTGGGTTCAAACCCCGGGCTCGCACCTCTGAATTTTTCGGAATCCATGTGTGATATCGAATTAGGTATTTATCACGAGCTATTCGGTGAAGGAAAACATCATGAGGAAACCTATACACAGCGATGAAGTAATTCCCAATCCGTACTGGGCCCGCGTGGGAACTATAGCCCAAGCCCTCTCATACTGAGAGGAGGCCTGTGCCCTGCAGTGGGTATATAGGCCGATGATGATGAATTATGTTAAGCTACTTTTTTTTACGTACATAAAAACATACATCACCCCTGTAATCTCAAATGGAGTAGGCAGAGCACACAAAATGTTACAAAGACATTTAGCATATTTTTATTAGGTTTTAAAGTGGCAGGTTTAATAGTGACAGATTAATAGACTGTCGCCTAAAGCAGCGGTTCTTAACCTTTTTGCCTGGCAACTATTAGAAGCCCGCGACCCAATCAAACATTAAAAACAAATGAAATGCAGTGATTGCGGTTA
>BHDV01022699.1:0-13867 GCA_005406045.1 Adoxophyes honmai | reverse complement strand
AGGGTGGTTGCGGAGTTCAAATCATTTTCACTTTTGAAGTTAAGGGTAAGATGTACCTAATTCCAAAATTGTATGCAATTCGGTTAACAGTAAAAAAATTCGGAGCAGTAATGCTTCAAAGACTGCACTAAACATCTGCCTGGAGAGAGATCTCTCTATTGGAGCCTTTCCCAAACATGTTTTCTTTGAATGTCGTAAGAGGTTTTTTTTGTATTTCGTGTTCTTTCTTTTTGTACAATAAAGTGTTTGCTTACTTTCTTACTTACTAAGGTAGTAGTTTAGGTACGCTTTAGGAGACAGGCTAACAACCTGTCACTATTATGTCTCTTCCATCTGTTTTGTCTAAAATTATGCTTGAAGTGGTTACAAAAGGGGAAATGTCATGATTTCGTTTATGTCGCGTTTATATCTACCTACCCCATTTGGGAACGCAAGTGTTTTATAAAATACTTATTCCCCAGTTATATTCTGAACACTTTTTTAATAGCAGTCTATACAAAAAACTGCATAGAAACCGTTTTTTATGTAGCTCCCATGCACAAACACTTATCAAATACTTATTCTATTTTAATTTAATTTACATACATACATACATATTCTCACGCCTGAGGGTAACCAGATGGTCAAACGTGATATTAATTTAATTTAATACATTTAAAATCGATAAAACAACTAAATATTCCGTGAATATTTCAAGTGAAACCGCTACCGTTATTTAAATCAACCCAAAAAAAAACACGATTGCTGTGATTGGAGCTCCCCGTAAATAATAATTCTATTTCATTTTAGTATTTATAATTTATACTTAGCCCGTGTGGTGCCGGGTTAGAATAGCACCTCCCCCTTTCTTCCCGTGGGTGTCGTAAGAGTCGACTCTGGGAAAGGGTTAGTGCATTGTGGGCGATGGGCTAGCAACCTGTCACTGCAATATCACGTTTAACCATCCGGTAACCCTGAAATTGCTAAACGTGGCACTGGATTTTCGAATTCATGTGCTCTGCCTACCCCTCTTGGGAATACAGGCGTGAGAATATGTATGTATGTATGTATGTAATTTATACTAAGTTATAGAGAGTATAAGATTATAGATAGAGGCAATCATCTGTGAAGATTCCAATAGTAACTAGCACTGTTCTCAAGGAGATACAGTAACCTAGCGACAGACGTACGGACGAACAGCCAAATCTCAAATATGGTCCCGTTTAACCCTTTACGTCTTTATTCTTTTTTTGCCCTTTGGTTACGGAACCCTAAAAAATACTTAGAACTAAACGCATAACCCCTTCGCATTCCACAGTCAAACTAGAACCCTTTTTCTTGAAACACAAGGTGGTTTTTAGAACGCAAGCATATAGAACCTTGTTCGCGTGGAACGACAAAGCTACGTAATGGCGCGGATCATTTGAAGGAAACTTTTTAATTAACTAGCTTTCATCAGGGCGTGTGGCGGGGACAGACCAACCGCACGGTTTAGCGTATCACACACTAAGCAGATACGGTAAGATATCTGTTATTGAACAGATATCTGTCAATATCGCTCCCTATGCAATCGCCCGTGTAGTGCCGGGTTAGAATAGCACCTCCCCCTTTCTTCCCGTGGGTGTCGTAAGAGTCGACTCTGGGAAAGGGTTAGTGTATTGTGGGCGATAGGCTAGCAACCTGTCACTGCAATATCACGTTTAACCATCTGGTTACCCTGAATTAGCTAAACGTGGCACTGGATTTTTTGAATTCATGTGCTCTGCCTACCCCTCATGGGAAAACAGGCGTGAGAATATGTATGTATGTATGTATGTATGCAATAGTAAGCTAGCTGACAAAAAAACTATTTAGTCCATCAGATAGACTACCAAAAAATATTGTACTAATTTTTTTGCTTTTATTTGACAAACGAAAAATGACGGTAATACAGCGCTTAAAAGTTTCGCGTGACGTCACGACTCGGTACAATTTTTAGCGAGTCGTGACATCACAAGCCCCCACTCCGGAAATTTGATGACCTGTAACTTTGTCGATATTTAGTCATTTGATAAAAGAAAAAATACGTGTGTCATATTTTTCCCAGAAGTGGCCGCGAAGCGTGAAAGTCATACTCATGGTTTCGTTTTTGTCGCGTTTCGTATGCTGCCTACCCCAATTGTATAATAATATGTATGATGAATGTATGCTTAAAAATACGAGAAACTCAACCTCATAATTGAACTTGCAGAATCTTTTAAAGACTTACAAGCCTCGAATGAGCCGTCTTTATAGGGAGTTTTGCGCTCAGCTCGTGCTCGGCTCGTGCTCGGCTCGCGTAGCGTGGACCCAGCTTACGATTCGCTAGGGCTATTTAAGAGCCCTGTCCGGTTGGTGCGCCCCCGTACGAGGGTGTGTAAGTCGTGTGACCTAATTTTTTAATGAAATGGAAGGGCTTTAAATACACCCTTATCATGCCACGCTAAACTGGGGGTGGGGTTCCATAATGAAAAGCCTTTTTAGCTAAAACATCCCTCGTTTGGTATAACACCTCTCCAGTTCTTCCGTGGATTTTGGGGCTAACAAGGTAGGTTATAGTATGGTTTAGACGACTAGTTGACAATTTTAAGAATAAAAAAGAAAGGTAATACAGTGACAGGATTCACCTAAAACATACCTAAACTTACGATCTTTTGTGGTAAATAACAACCCGGTTTCGAACCCACGACCCTCTGCATGAGAGGCCTCAGGTCAAACCGCTGGGCTATCATGGCTATTATAACCTCTATGGTATCTTCCTAGGTTTTGTCTATGTCACGTTCCATGGGCTCTTCCTACCCCTTTTTGGAATTAAGGGCGTGATTGTATGTATGTATGTAAGATGCTGTGTGATGTCGGTTTAAAATAGCACCTCTCCATTTCTTCAATTGATGTCATAGAAGGAACTAAGAAAATAGGTTTAGGTATGTTTTAGGGAACATCTAGCCACCCGTCATTTTTATTATTATTATCTCTTCCATCTATTCAGAAACCTAAAATTTTGCTTGAAGTGGCTGCGAGGCGTAAAGTTGACATTGGTTTATCTTCACGTTTCGTGTGCTCTGCCTACCCTAGGTAACACAGGCGTGATTGTATGTATGTATTCTTGGAAATCCAGAAGTGCGAGCATGGGGTTCGAACCCACGACCCTCTGTATGATTTATTTGCTTATACTCACTTGTATAGCTTAGGTAGTTTTAGGTTATAATGTATCTCAAAACCGCTGGGTTATCACGGCTATACCACGGCTGGGGCCTGTTAAAGGGTCAATATCAGATTTCTTCCCGCAATTTCTAATTTCTTAGGGGCAATTTTTTCTTCAATATAAGCAATAAATGAAATGACATACCTTGTAAACGACTGAATTTCAGCACAATAACATAGTAACATAAGAAATTCAGTCGTTTACAAGTAATTCGTTTACGTAATTTCATTTATTACTATATTATTATATTGAAGAAAAAAATTGCGCCAAAGAAATTAGAAATTGCGGGACGAAATCTGATATTGACCCTAAAATCAAATTATTAATTTCTGTGCCGTGTCGGGCTTATAACAACACCTCTCCGTTTCTTCCGTAGATATCGTACGAGGCGACTAAGAATTAGAGTAGATACAGATTAAGGTATATTTTAGTCTGAACTTAAGCAAAAAAATATGCTGGAAGTGGCTACGAGAAGGGAAATAGTCTTTGTCTATGTTACGTTTCGTGTGCTCTCTGTGTATCCACGTTGTGTGTCCGTCTGTCTCTGATAAAGGTAGCCGGAAGCGTTAGCTCTCCCATTTCCGGCATTTCCGGTGGCCACGTCCACAACGTTGAGGATTTCCTTCCGTCAGATGTCCCAAAACGTGGTCGACCTACTATTAGACGGCCATTACATCACGCATGTATTACTAGGGTAGGTAGAGCGTAAGAAACGATACAATGTCATAGTCAAAACCAAGACTTTCGTTTCGCAGCAACTTTAAGCTTTTAGGTCATTAATGTCATTATCATTAGTTTACCTTTTACATCAAGACTAGCTTTCCGCCCGCGTCTTCGCCCGCGTGGAATTCGGTTATATTGCGGTATAAAGCGAACATTCCCTAGGGAACATCAATTTTTCCGGGATAAAAAGTACCATATTATTTAATCCGGACTTTTATCTTTACGTGTGCAAAATATCAAAGCAATCGGTTCAGTAGTTACGGCGTGAAAGTGGAACAGACAAACAAACAAACTCACTTTCCGATTAATAATATTAGTAAGGATTAGCTCGTCATGTTTCGAGTCAGTTTGCGATCTATCATCGGGAGCAACGCGCCTCATCACAAAATACGCACTCCTCAAAACATGTCGCGCTAATCACTATAAAAACGTGAGTGTATCCGATTTATTTCACTACTTCAAGCTAAAAGTTACTAAAAGTAAAAGTTGCTAAGTCTAAAATGAGGTTGGCAGGGCACACAAAACGCAACATAGACAAAATAATGACTATTTCACGGCAACTTCTATCATATTTTTATTAGGTTTTCAGTTGGCAGGCATAATATTGGCAGATACTAGCCTGTCGCCTAAAAATACCTCAACCAATTTCCGTATAATCCGTGTGGTGGCGGAATTAGAACACCTCTCCATTTCTCCCGTAGATGTCGTAAGAAGCGGCTAATGAAGGTTAAGGTTGTCATACTTGACATTACTGTTCTACCAACAAACATGAACTAATAAAGATACAAAAGAGACGTTCATTTTATATGCCCGTCAACTTCGATATGCCATAAAAGTTATGCGAATCGGAAATATGTTAGCAATGTTTATGGCTAACAAACTTATGTTATGAAGTCATAAGAATCAGAAATACCGTTCAATAAGTTTGGTACAGCTAATACAACTACAGAAGGACGTAAACATGAAGCGTGTATTCCCAAACAAGGTAAGCAGAGCACACGTCATGTTATGTAGACAATACATACATATAATCACGCCTATGTTAACAAATGGGGTAGATAGAGCATGTAAATTCAAAAATCCAGTGCCACGTTTAGCAATTTCAGGGTAACCAGATGGTTAAACGTGATATCGCAGTGACAGGTTGCTAGCCCATCGCCCACAATACACTAACCATTTTCCCAGAGTCGACTCTTACGACACCCACGGGAAGAAAGGGGGAGGTGCTATTCTAACCCGGCACCACACGGACGGACTGACATAAGCTATGTCCACACCAGCTTTCACGTTCACCTTGCGTCTTCCTCTGACGCTTGCCCGTGCAACCACAGCGCAAGCGCTGAAACTAGATCCGTCCTCAATGAAGACGCGCTGGCGGCATGCGCTGTGGTTGGTGCTTGCATGGGCATGTGTCAGAGGAAGACGCAAGGTGAACGCGAAAGCGCACTGGTGTGGACATAGCTAATGGGATAGGCACATACAAAACATGACATAGACAAAACTATGTATTACTATTTCTTACGTCGCATCTACTTCTAGCATAATTTAAGTTGAAAAACAGATGGGAGAGGTATAAAAAGTCGTATTAGTTACACTATTCATAACTCAAGAACGGCTGAACTGATTTGGCTGAAAATTGGTGGAAGCAGCTTAGAACCAAGAGATGGATATGGGATACTTTTTATCCCGTTCGTAGGGATGTGACATAAAATGTATCATGACGTGAGACTCAGACAAAAACCTCTTAAGCATGTCACACACTAAGCAGGTACGATAAGATATCTGTATCTGAACGGATATCTGTCAATATGGCTCCCTATACAATTCAATGAACACAGCGCAGATATAACTTATATTTTACCGTCAAGTATCTGTTGGCACCGACATATGGAAAGATGGCATTTATACGCAGATAAAATATTATTCCTTTCTTCCCGTGGGTGTCGTAAGAGTCGACTCCGGGAAAGGGTTAGTGTATTGTGGGCGGTGGGCTAGCAACCTGTCACTGCAATATCACGTAAGCATCTGGTTACCCTGAAATTGCTAAACGTGGCACTGGATTTTTGAATTCACGCGCTCTGCCTACCCCTCTTGGGTATACAGGCGTGAGAATATGTATGTATGTAAAATATTATCGTATCTGCTTAGTCTGTGACACGTTTTAGACGGAATAAAAGTTCGCCAGGTCTACTAAAGTACAAAAATTACGTAACTGAAGGTTAGAACAATTACAGTATAAAATTAATTATTTTATTAACGACTTATGAAACTGAGTTATTGCTGTTAAACCAGTCGCGTGGCAATGGCTCGTTAGGGTGTGTTCCTACTAAAGCGAAGCGATGAGTTTTTAAACAGCGCCACCTATCGTCTAGTTGTCGAACTTCTATGAACGTCATCGACATCAACTGTCAAAATGGCGCTAACGAAGTTTTGACGTTCAGTTGCAGTACAACTGGAAGTTTTCTCTCTGTACTTCGGTCCCCAGACATAACATCTGCCTGGAGAGATCTCTCTTGGAGTGTTTCCCCATACAAAATAATTAATGGCCAAAGTAGAAAAGGGAGCGCAGCGATGAGAAGTATGGAATGTGTTTGTTATTTTCCTGTGTGGTGTCGGGATAGAATAAAACTTCCATTTCCTCCGTGGATATCGTAAGAGGCGACTAAGGAAATAGGTTTAGGTGTGCTTTAGGCGACAAGCTAGCAACCTGTCACTAGTGTACTCTGTGTACCATCCGTTTTCAAACCTGAAATTATGCTAAAAGTGACTGCGAAGCGTGAAATAATCATAATCATAGATTTGTCTATGTCACATTTCGTGTGCTCCGCCTACCCCATTTTGGCGTGATTCTGTGCATGTACGTATGATTCATTTGTTAAGTTTGAAAATTTTACGCTTCATTTGGCTTTGCATAGCTTGGCTTTAAGGGAGTCAAAGCCTTAACAATTCCGTGACAGAAAAATGAGGCGGGGCTTGCCGTTTTTAGGGTGAAAATCACGGGACGTAGTTTTTATGCTGTGATAAGGTAAAAGAACCAATGCTCGACGCCTCTACGCCCAATAGTTGACACCCATCAGTCACCTGTCTTACTATGACATAAGGTTGCAAGTGCCAAGTATTGGGTCAGTGTCGAGCACAGGGACGTACAGCCGTGTTACTGGCGAATTCTAATGCCCATCGCAAATAGGGAGATTATTTTGACACCAGTCTATCTGCTTCTGGTTTTCTATATGTCGTTAGAATAACGTCTCCATTTTTCCCGTGGATGTCGTAAGAGACAACTAAGGAAAATGGGTCAAGGTATATTCTAGGCGATAGGCTAGCAACCTGTCACTGTTTTACATCTTTTATCTAACTTGGTACAGTCGACCAAGAAATTGGTCCACCCCCTCAAGATCGATATTCATTTGAACCTCATGAAACAACAAGGTCGATTTCCCCTCGCTATAATATTATGACAGAGACAATGTCAACCTTGTAATAATTTTTATCTCACAGAAACTTTTGTCAAAAGTGGTAGACCACTTTCTTGGTCGACCGTACCTAAAAATTATGCGTGAAATTATCAGCTTTTTGTCTATTTAGTGTTTTGTGAACTCTGCCTATTTTCCGCGGTGAGTCAGAAATCAAATCAATTGGTTTATGATTACATACATACATATTTTCACGCCTGTATTCCCAAGAGGGGTAGCCAGAGCACATGAATTCAAAAATCCAGTGCCACGTTTAGCAATTTCAGGGTAACCAGATGGCTAAACGTGATATTGCTGTGACAAGTTGCTAGCCCATCGCCCACAATACACTAACCCTTTCCCAGAGTCGACTCTTACGACACCCACGGGAAGAAATGGGCATAATTTGAGTTTAAAAAAAAAGATGAAACTAGCATAATAGATACAGGTTGCTAGCCTGTCGCCTAAAGAATTATCTATACTCTCCATAGTCGCTTCTTACGACTTCCTTCACACAAACCAGTCATGGTTTTGTCTACGTAACGACTAGAATGCTCTGCCTACCCCGGTTGAGAACAGGCGTGATTGTATGTGTATGTATGTATACACCCGTTAGTCGTTGTGGGGTAAAAATTAAATATACTCGATGTTCATAAGGCACTTGTCCTACTGCTAACGATGAGCGATAAATGATTAAAACTATACAAAATCGGTCCAAACTATAAGAATATATTTTACTCAATAAATAAATGGACGTAGTTTAGGTAAAACGATCCAACCCACAAGTCACTCGTACTTAATTGAAGTGACATAAGTCACATGCATTTTTGACGCCTATAGATCATTTTAATTCGAAGGGTTATGCAAGCTGGATCCTTTTTGCTAAACTACGTCCAAATAGACTAGAAGAAACTGAGTTTTATTCATATTAATGTTATAATCTATTACGGATAAGACAGTGAGCTAACTTGTACCTACCTCAAAACATAATTTTAATTTAGTCCCACATATTTATTAGCTACAATGTTAATACATAAAATAGAAATAGTAGTAATTATAGATTCGGATTTAGAATAACACCTTTCCTAGACAGGCTAGCAACCTGTCAATATTATACCTGCCAACTCGAAACCTAAAAAAATGCTAGATGTGGCCACGGTTCACGAAATATTCTTGGTTTTGTCTATGTAGCGTATCGTGTGCTCTGCCTACCACGTTTGGGAAAACAGGCGTGATGTATGTATTTATGTAAGGTAAACGTCCCTGTGCTCGACACTGACCCAATAGTTGGCACTTGCAACCTTATGTCATCGTAAGACAGGTGACAGATGGGTGTCATCTACTGGGCGTTGAGGTGTCGAGCATTGGTACGTTTACCTTATGTAAACTTGTTTCGTTTATTTTTAGAAAAGGCGCAGCGCAGACGACAGTGTTTTGTGCGATCGAGTCTGTGGAGCAATAAATTCTCTGAATGGCGTGCTGACAGTTTAAAGGAATTTCCATTCAGAGTTTCGTGGAAACTGTCAGCGCGCCATTCAGAGAATTTATTGCTGCGCAGACTCGATCGCACAAAACACTGTCGTCTGCGCTGCGCCTAAGATCAACAACAACGTTTTATCTGTCAGATTGTCTTGATAAGTGTTTTTCTTTCCTTCTTTTACTAACACAGGACCCTTATCTGTCGTTCGTTACTCCCAAAACAATCGCCGATAGCTGACCGCTTACGCGCAGCGCAGACAGACTTTACGTGGGATCGAGTCTGCGGCGCACAAAAAGTCTGCGTGGATTGTATGCATTATGCGCCGGACTTTTTGCGCGTCGTGTGCGTTACTGCAAATATCTAAGTCCACACCAGTGCGTTTTCGAGTTCACCTTGCGTCATCCTCTGATGCATGCCCGTACAACCACCAACCACAGCGCATGCCGCCAGCGCGTCTTCATTGAGGACGGATCTAGTTTCAGCGCATGCGCTGTGGTTGTAAGGGCATGCGTCAGAGGAAGACGCAATGTGAACGTGAAAGCGCACTGGTGTTGACATGTCACCGGAAAATAGCACATTCCGTAAGTTTATAAATTTCCTAGGAAGTTTATAAACTTTCGTAAGATTCCAAACGGGAGACAAAAAATGTTTCTACGCCCACATTTTTGCAAAATTTAATATAATCTAACCTAACCTAACCTAATCTAATATAACTAAACCTAATCTGATCTAAACTAACATAATCTAACCTAACCTAACCTAACGTAAATTGATTATTTTACGAAAATGCGGCCGTAAAATAATACAATTTGTCTGTCGTTTGGAATCTTACGGAAGTTTATAAATTTCCTGATTTTTTTTAGGAAATTGATAAACTTACGGAATGTGTTATTTTCCGGTGACAGACATAGCTTATAGGTTCTATTTTCACAGAATAAAAAGTCCGTCGCGGATAGTCTGTCGCAGGGCCTTACTCTCGCTTGGTAGGGCCAATGCCTATCCCAAGCATCGCGTGTTAACGACTCAACCGCATACCAGCAGCGCTACAGGGTTAGCATTCCAACTGGCGAAGAATTACCTAGTTATGGGGGCATTTTTGTTGAAATAATGAAAGAATATCTACTGTAACCTTTAGGGGCAGCGCAGACGACAGACTTTTGTGCGATCGAGTCTGCGGAGCAATAAAAACTCTGAATGGAAACTGTCTGCGAGCCATTCAGAGATTTTATTGCTCCGCAGACTCGATCGCACAAAAGTCTGTCGTCTGCGCAGCGCCTTACATACACAAGTGGCGGCTCAGCGGTTCGACCTGTGCCCTCTCAAGCAGAGGGTCATGGGTTCAAACGCCGTAATAATATATTAAATATTCGTAAATAAATATTAGTTCAGCTTGCAAAGTGATTAATTTGGAAAAAAAATGTTTGGAAAATAATTTTATGACAAAATAAAAATTTGCTAAAGTGGAGTCCATAATTAGGCGAACTAACTTGACAGTTCATTGTGCACTAAAGTTGCCACAGTTTGGCCAGTGCTGTTAATATCGATGTTTAAAATAAAAAGTCTCTTGGATCAATTTTTGTTAGTAAAATCGTACATCCTTCAGATCATATTAAATCGCGGTAAATTGCAGTAGTTCCTCCATATTTGGCAAATATGTATGAGTGTGAAAGTTTCGACGAATTACTTGATAAAATATAAATAGAATCAGATTTATAGGAAGCACATGGCAATATCGACATATTTATGTCGACATAAACTTATCACTATTTATTTTTTCCTATGTCTGGCAACATTTTCGGCTGTCAAGTTAGTTCGCCTAATTCTGGACTCCACTTTAAATATAATTTTGACCAAGTGAAATTTTGGGAAACGATGGTTTGACCAAATGAATAAAATGGGAAATGTAACTTTGCTAAAGATGCATTTGGGAAATAAAACTGTGTTGCGATAAGTTATTTGGGAAACATTATTTGCCAAACGGCAGAACACCAAAAAAAAGTTACGCACGATTTTAAGCTACGAAAAATATTCCTCTAATAATACATATAACAACGAATAAACTACTTATTAGATACATAAACCTACAAACATTACAACACTAGCCAAAATACATAGGTACAACACTGTACACCATTGACGTTGTCAGAAAATAGCGTAGTTAACGCGTCCCAATGGCCGTTTCGCAAATATATGCCCATATTATTCAGGAAAGACACATTAAAATATATTAGCTATAAAATATTTAAATATGGGACCGATACTTACCTTACACCTTAGAAAAATAACTGACGTGACGGTTCTTTGTCTGTACCTCGTTGAGAGCAAGGCGACTACGTATTGCTACACTGATATACATGGTGCTCGTGAGCATTGCGAGAGATTTTAACCACGAATTCCAGAGGCTATAAGAAGTAATAAATGTTATATGAACTTAGGTCGAAACACGATTTTTAAAAAAATATTTTCATACATAATTATTGCTAATGTCGTATTAACGTGCCTTAATAATAATACAAAAATCGTGTTTTGACCTAAGTTTATATAACATTTATTACTTCTAATAGCCTCTGGAATTCGTGGTTGAAATCTCTCGCAATGCTCACGAGCACCGTGTACTTCAAGATAAAAATCTTATAAATATTATGCTTACATTAAAATAATTTGTAAAAAGTGTTTTCAATTATTTTTACATACCTACATACACAATCATTTATACATATAACATCACGCTGTAACTAATAGGAGCGAAGAAACATTGGAAAATGTGAAAAAACGGGGAAAATTAGTCACTATTCCAAGCGGACGGAGTCGCGGGCACAGCTAGTTCTTTATATTATTAACGTGTCTTCAAGTTTCTTGATCAAAAGAAGGTTGACTAAACAGATCTACGCTGGAAGTGTGAATGGATGTATTGGGAGGGGAAGACCTAGACGGACGTTCCGTGATCAAATCGCGGACGTTTTAGAAACGGGTCAGGTCAAGAGTACCCGAAATCGACGAGCATGTATGAAGAAACTAATGAACGTGGATGAAGCAAAAGAGGTATGTCAGGATCGTAGCGAGTGGAACAAAGTGGTCTCTGCCTACCCCTGTGGGAAAGAGGCGTGACGGTATGTATGTATGTATGTATTCAAGTTTCTTTTAGTGGCTTCATACGACATCCATGGAAGAAAATGGAGAGGTGTTTTTCTATTCCGCACTAACTATCATGTCACTTTTATCCAATAAATAGTGATACAATACAATACAATGCTAATTGTATTGTGGGAAAGGGTTAGTGTATTGTGGGCGATGGGCTAGCATCCTGTCACTGCAATATCACGTTTAACCATCTGGTTACCCTGAAATTGCTAAACGTGGCATTGGATTTTTGAATTCATGTGCTCTGCCTACCCCTCTTGAAAATACAGACGTGAGAATATGTATGTATGTATGTACAATGCAAATCCAGATAGAGAAAAAACGGGTGTCCCTCGCGATCCCTAACATCGTTTGTCCTAAAATCACATGCCCTAACCGTTTTGCCCTAATGGGCATTACTAACGATCACTTGCCATAATAATCATTTCCCATAATTTAAAAATAGTCAGGAATCAATTAGGTAGGCTAGAAATTAAATAGGTTAGGTTAGGTTAGGTTAGGTTTATATTATGAGCATAAATAGCGAGCGAAGCGAGCGGAGTGCCAAAACAATCGTTTTTGAAAAAAAATGTTTAGGGAAACTAAAAATGTGGCATATGAGTTTTAGTGCAAATGATCATTATGGCAAAAAACGTAAGGGAAAAAAAATAGGTTAAAAAAAATTAGGGATCCAGATAGATCCAAAAAAAAAACACGTCGTTACACAAAATAGGAAAATATAACCGGTTAAGTCTTCTCTTAGTAATAGCTTCCACGGTTGGTATTAAATCAGTTCGTTCCAATTTCAGAATCAATGGCGTGGAAAACTATTTTCTACTAAACAGAGAGGTTTTCTATCATTTCTACGCAAAAAATAAGATACTGTATTTGATTGATACAACTGATTTTGAACACGAAGCTAATGCAAGACAATCATAATGAAAAATATACCAATAACTCACGTGTTAAATCAAGTACAGTCAGAGGTGATCGGTGGCGTTTTAACCGACTTCAAAAAAGGAGGAGGTTCTCATTTCATCGGGATCTTTGTTTTTTTTTATGTGTGTTCGCTGATTACTCGAAGACGCCTGGACCGATTTGGAAAATTCTTTTTTTGGTCAGAAAGGATATAGTTTCCAGGTGGTCCCATAGTCAGCATATCTTGACCTGATGATGGAATATGAGGGAAATCGAGGGCAACCCTCAAAGTTTATAGGCACAGGTAATGTTTTTAGTACATTTTCAAAGCTACACCAGTATTTACGCTTGGCAGTAAAAAAAATATGACTGAGCTGATGATGGAAGGTCAACTCCTTAATGTTAAGGACCTCCTCCTCCTGTTTTGAAGTCGGTTAAAAATAGCACTTATTCCACCTTTCCGTGTTATTTTAAGAGGCAAAAAAAGAAATAAAAAATCCGGCGTGTATGAGTAGGTTCGTTAAAAGTCTGTAACGAAGACAAAGTTTCTTTTCTAGTAATAAAGTAAGAGAAATGATCACTTATTTACGGCTTTGTACCCACCCCGTAACCATATACATACATACAATCACGCCTGTGTTCCCAAATGGAGTAGGCAGAGCATACGAAACGTGACATAGACAAAACCATGATTATGACTACATCACGCTTTGCAGCCACTAGCATTGTAGGTTTGCAAAGATGGAACAGGCAGAACAGTGACAAGTTGCTAGCCTGTCGCCTAAAGCATACCTAAACCTATTTCCTTAGTCGCCTCTTACGACATCCACGGAAGAAATGGAGAGGTCTTATTCTATCCCGACACCACACGGCCACCACGCCTGTAACCACGGAACCCTAAAAGGACCCTTTACCTTATTCGCGCGTTGTAATTTAAGGCGAGCTTCTACTAGCCCACCGCGCTGATTTATA
>BHDV01022676.1:96270-111488 GCA_005406045.1 Adoxophyes honmai | reverse complement strand
CTGCTTCTGTAGAAGTACCGTGGAGGTGGGACGGTGCTAGTGTATCGACACAGGTGGCATCCCACACCAGCACTCGTCCCTACTTAATGTCTGTAATATTAATAAAATACTTGACAGATGTTTGTATGGTTTTCCTTTTACAGTGACGGCGGCTCTTCAGGAGCCGTTCCCTGGTTGGATCGACAATGTCTACGGTGTAACGGGTGAGTGAAGTTCCCTAAATACTAGCTATCACCCCGTGACTCCGAATTTTTAACCGTTCGATGGAAAGTAAGGTAAAAATGACACCCATCTGTCACCTGTCTTACTATGACATAAGGTTGTAAGTGCCTAGTATTGTGCCAGTGTCGAGCACAGGGGCGTTTACGTTAAGTCCTTTACGCTCCACCCTGTGTTGTGTCTAGAATAACACTTCTCCATTTCTTCCGTGGATGTGTTATGATTTAAGCTTTGAAACCAAATGGCCTTTCGCGATTTGAGTCTTGCCTTGATTTTAGCGATTTATTCGGTTTTGCAACAGCTTTGAGCTGCGATAGTTTGGTAGTAAAACTGTATATTTTTTATAACTGGTATATTATGTTGCAAATTGACGGAAACATTGTAAACAGTGGTCGGGTACAGGATCTGAAAACTCCTGTATTTTGTTATCCCGAGATTTTCATGTAAAAAAAAAAACTGAAAATATCGCCTAGTCTTTTGTACGGATCTATATCTGGATCCCTAATTTTTTTTAACCTATTTTTTTCCCCTAACGTTTTTTGCCATAATGATCATTTGCCCTAAAAATCATATGCCATATTTTTAGTTTCCCTAAACATTTTATTTCAAAAACGATTGTTTTGGCACTCCGCTAGCTTCGCTCGCTATTTATGGTCATAAAATAAACCTAACCTAACCTATTTGATTGCTAGCCTACCTAATTGATTCCTGACTATTTTTAAATTATGGGAAATTATTACTATGGAAAGTGATCGTTAGGGGTAATGCCCATTAGGGCAAAACGGTTAGGGCATGTGATTTTAGACAAACGAGGTTAGGGATCGCGAGGGACACCCCTTTTGTACCCCCCGCTCTTAGTCAACCGCCTAGCATCGCAATGTCGAGCAAGAACAACAATCACGGATGTAGGTTCGCGCCAGCTAAAAGTAGGCATACCACAGAGCGCAATGGTCTGAAAAGCAATGAAAAATTTATCTCCCACGAGATCAATAATGAAAATTTTCAGGAAATATTTCGCAGGGGTTTTCAGACGCGTATACCTGACCACTGGTTATAATATTTACGTTCAATTTCCGGCCACCCTGTACAGTCAGGGAATCTGAATGTGTAGCAGGTTGACCGCCTTCATAATTTGTTCGCATTATAGGACAAACTTCAACATGAAGTTCAATATTGAGTATTCATGTCATGCAACTGGCTGGAAATAGTAATAAGGCCAATTTTAGAAGTATCTCAACCAGCTAAACATCCAATTTCCCTGACTGTATAAATACTCCCTTTCTTCCCGTGGGTGTCGTAAGAGGCGACTCTGGGAAAGGGTTAGTGTATTGTGGGCGATGGGCTAGCAACCTGTCACTGCAATATCACGTTTAACCATCTGGTTACCCTGACATTGCTAAACGGGGCACTGAATTTTTGAATTTTAGTGCTCTGCCTACCCCTCTTGGGAATACAGGCGTGAGGATATGTATGTATGTTTGTATGTATAAATACTTGGTCTATTTCCTATATCATGTCAGTAGGGCTCATCTTACCACTCTTTTCTTCGCAGGAATAATAATGGAGGTGTCCCGAGGGACGTACCGCTCTGGGTTCTGTCGGGAGCGGTGTGTGGTCGACTTGGTGCCGGTGGACCTTGTGGTCAACTGCTGCATCCTGGCTGCTTGGAGACAACGGGGGGGCAAGTAAGTGGATGGATACAAATATAGAGGCAGAAGTGGAGAGAGAAGCTGAAGCAGAGGAAAAGGCTGAAGTAGAGAAAGAAACTGAAGTAGAGGTCGAGGTAGATGCAGAGGCTGGGGCTGAAGTAGACGTAGTGGCTGAAGTAGAAGAAGGGGTAAACGCAGAGAGAGAGGCTGAAGTGGAGGTAGAGGCTGAACCAAAAGCTGAGGCAAAAGCAGAGGTATTTATTTTAAGTAGCAATTTGTGAATGTTCATTGTAGCCTCTCTTTCTTTGTCTCTCAAATGTTGGTTGTAAGAGATACCATAAAGGATAGATCCACTTTCGTACTACACCATCTTGTATAACTTCTGCCTTTGTACTACACAATCTTATTTGTTTTTTTTTTTTTGTACTTCCTGTTTTTTTTGTGCAACAAAGTGTCTACTGAATATCCTACCTCCACATTTAGTACACTATCATTGTTTTTTTGTTAAAATTTATTTTGTAATTCTTTTTCTTTGTTTTGAAAAAATGACTTTCTGCCAAGTTTCTTGCGGCGCATTCTTCTTGGCAATGATGGTCTTTCCGAAGCGTTGGTAGACTTAAAAATGACGTGTAAAAGTGCTCTTAGGAACCTATTTACATAAATAAAGTTTTGAATTTTGAATTTACTTATGTCATTGAAAAATAATCTGTCGGTGTCTTCACAACTATTTGAGCCAGTTGTTTGTTCTAGGGCGGGCCGCTGTCCCGTTTACAACGTGACCTCGGGGTCAATCAGTCCCCTACAGTGGGGCACCTTCTCTAGACTCTTCGTCAAGTACGCCCGGGAAAACCCTACTAAGTAAGTATCGAGTTAACTCCTCGAATTTATTATCTCCTGGTAGCAAAATTGCCAAAAAGCAGATATGTAGTAAAAAAAAGCCGTGGTAGCCCAGCGGTTCGAACTGTGGCTTCTCAAGCAGAGGGTCGCGGGTTCAAACCCCGGGCTCGCACCTCTGAATTTTTCGGAATTTATGTGCGATATCGAATTTGATATTTATCACGAGCTAATCGGTGAAGGAAAACATCGTGAGGAAACCTACACACAGCGACGAAGTAATTCAACGTTGTGTGTGAAGTTCCCAATCCGCACTGGGCCCGCGTGGGAACTATCGCCCAAGCCCTCTCATACTGAGAGGAGGCCTGTGATCTGCAGTGGGACGTATATAGGATGATGATGATGAGATATGTAGTAAGAAATTTTGTCCGTGGATGTCGTAAGAGGCGACTAAGGAAAATAGGTTGTATGTTTTAGGCGACAGGGTAGTAACCTGTCGACTAAAAACCTAAAAAAATATGCTAGAAGTGGCCATGAATTGAGAAATATTCTTTATTATGTCTATGTAGCGTGTTGCGAGCACTCCCTAATCCATTCAGGAACACAGTTGAACAATCAATTCCTGGCCACTGCCGAACTTACTAACGATGCCAATGACGACGGTTATAGTGATGATGATGATGATGATGATGATGTTAATGACGATGTTGATGATATTAATGACATTGTTGATGTTAACGATGAATATGTTGATGATATTAATGGCAATGACGATGTTGATAAAAATAAAGGTGAAGTTGATGATAATAATGACGGTGTTGATGATAACGATGAAGCTGTTGATGATAACACTGATGATTTTCAGGTACGTGATGTGGTACCCCAACTTCTCGTTCACGGAGTCGCGGGTGGCCAACACTTTCTGGGAAGTGACATGTCACTTCTTGCCAGCGTTTCTCTATGACATGTTGCTGCGCGCGCAGGGCCGGAAGGCTATGTGAGTGTGCTCTTATTTTTATACGCTCTTACTCTTACTTCTGTTACCACGCAATATTTACTTTTATAATTGCTCTCGCTGTTAGTTACAGTTACTTTTATTAGCACTATCTTTATTTTATAGCTGCTCCTATTGTTACTTGTACGCCCTCTTACTCTTACTTTTTTTTGCCATTCAATCTTTAATGTTACGGTCGCTCTTACTGTTACTTTTCTTACTACTTGATATTTACTTTTAAAGTCGTTTTTACCGATACTTTTGTTAACACTTTACCTTTACTTGTATGCTCTCACTTACTCTTACTTTTATTCCCACTTAATCTTACTTCAATTACAGTTAGCTGTCTTATAATACTTCACTTCCGCTCATACTTCTATTAGTTGTATTCAAATTGTCGCTCTTTTTCTACATCAATTTCTTTCGCTCTTACCATTATTCCACTGCTCTTACTCTCTATTCCTCTTACTATATCTTACTATTATCTCACCGTCACTTTTTTCTTTTTCTTTTAGTATGATGAAGCTAGCCCGCCGATTTAAAATGGCCGCCGCTACGGGAGAATACTTCGCCAACAACGAATGGTCGTTCGGAATTCAACAGTTGTCCGCTCTTCACAAGGACGCTTGTGCGGCGATAGATGGCTCTGTATTCCCACACTGGCCTGACATAGACTGGGACGAATACATCGGCACTTACATGCTTGGCATTAGAAGATACATCTTGAAAGATGGTGCGGACTCTCTCACTCAGGCGCGGACTAAGCTTAACAGGTGAGACGGATATATGGTGGACAGATGTTACTGTAATTACTTTTGATTTTTGATGCAAGTGTGGGATGAGTTATCAAGCGAGTCCAAGTGTCATTAGAAGCGCGGAGAGTGAAAATAACGTATCAAAGTATATTTACAATACTTTTTGCAAATAAAAAAATACAAAAATTACACTAAATGAGACCAAAAAATTTGTTAAATTAAATACCCTCTGACTTCCCGCCAACGTGCTGCAGATATTTTGACAGCTGTATACTTTTTCACGGTTGGTGGCGCGGGCAAAGGCCAAAATTGAATAGCATTCAGCCAACAACAGAACTACCTATTCTAATTTTTTGATGATTAAATGAACTTATCTTACAAACATGAAAGATAAAAAATCCATTTCATTTTGTCGAAAACTCTGATCTTTTGGCTTGATACGCCATCTCTTGCGTATTTTTAACACTAATTAGTTATGCTACTCGACGATAGATGGCAGCACACTCAACGTTGTTTCTTTTTCAGGTTGTATTGGGTACACAAAATAGTGCAAGCGGCTACTGGCTACTATTTCCTGCGAATGCTCGCCGGAAGATGGCGGTAGATCGTACTACGTAAAACATTAGTTTAAGAATAAAGTGAAATTTAGAAGCCGACCGCACGCAGTACCAGTTGTCGACAGTCTATCAAATGAATGACGATAGTAGAATACATTGTAGTAGTGAATTACTTTGTAAAATGTGGGACCACCTTAGAATTATCTTTTCTGATTGATCGAAAAAGCTGAATTGTGGATAGTAATGACTTAATTCGTAGTCCTTCATCTAGGAGCCACGGAGGCTACTGTCAAGCGCACACTACGCGCCACTCCTCTGTTCACAAATTCAATTATTTGTGTTGTCCAATTACTTTTAATTTTGGGTAAATAAGAGCGAATTCTTATTGTACGTTACGTTTTCTCGCTGATTGACGAACGAATATCTCAAATTGTGCTGTGTTACAGATGAATAACACGTACCTATTGCTTGCCGGTATCACATTTCTGCCGTCCTAAAAGTACAGGACGTAAGTCCTTAGACTTTCTTATGAAGATAAGTATATTGTCATTAGTAGGCCAGATTCGAATTAAGAATGTTTCAAAAACTCCGTGAATGTGTTTGCAATATTTGATAGTTTTCAAGTTGTCACAGTAAAATTCTTTGCGTGCAATGACCGCGCAAATTTGCATAAGGACCATCAATTTTAGTTACCTAGTTATTTTTAATAACTTGTAAGTACACTAAAATTACTTAATAGTAATACAAGTTCGTAGAAAGTAAGTCTTTGTTTCCACGTGCAGACACGTGCTGACATGAAGTTGCTTACTCATACCTGCGAACGTCAGACGGTACAGACATTACAGTAAACGACATAATACATAGTAAGTGTCAATTCGGGCCTAACTTAAACAATCTAATCAGAGGACCAATTTTTGTACATACATACCTATTTGTATGCTACTCGAAAGTAGCAAAATCCCATTTTAACATAGCCCACTCATTTTAACATAGTTCACACCGCGCCATCATGAGTACCTTATCATAACAATATAATGTTTACGGTCTGACAACATCGTGCAACCTTCCCTAGGAAGGAGGCGGCGGGAGTGAGGTAGCTACTCAACGCCCTCTGCTGGTGTCTAGGGTGAAACATAAGTTGTAAATAGAAATGTCCCTTGACTTGAAACTTGTGGACGTGATAACAGGCAAAAATGTGAATATTATTTGTGAAATTTACAGTTTCTTGGTCATCCTATGTGCTACCTTACACTGTCGCTATAGACTCATAGTAATTTTCTAAGACTACACATTTGATATCTTTGCACTAGCTGGTAAGAACAGTAAGACAAATTCAAAAGCCATATTGCAGAACCATTATTATTAAAGTTCCTTTATTTTCTTCTAGAGTTAGTACCATCGAACCAATTGATTCCTGACCCACCATAGAACCTATTCACAGTCAAGTGAACGTCATAGTGACATTGCATTGCTTGACAAAGGAAGTGTTTATGACGTTTATTGTGACAACGTTCTGCGGTGGGTCAGGAATCAGTTGGTTCGATAGTACAATGAATTTGAATTACAATACAGCGATGGTAACGAATATTTCTGTTTATGACTTATATTTCACTCAGTATAGTACCTCTCCCCGCCACCGCTTCTCAAACCTACAGATGGTCGCATACGAGTTGAGACTATAATTGAAGATTAGATGTAAACTTGACTATCAGACATCGTATTATTAGTAGTAACTATGTTTAAGCCATTATGTGAAATTAGAGTTAAGAGCTACCAAATTATCGATATTATACGTTTTTCTGTAAACTTTGTGTTATTATTTCTGTCATAATTGTGTTTACTCTGGCTGTACTTGCTAGCGACAGCGTAAACCATCGTTTCCCAAATGCCGGGTCGTGACCCGGTACCGGGCCATCTAAATAAAATACCGGGTCGCGACATTCTCGTTTTTAATGTACTTAAATAAATGTATGATTTTTTATCTAAAGGTAGCTTGGGTTTAAAAGTGTTATGTGGGCCATGAAGGGGCAGTGCGAAAATTACCGGGCCACGGCAGAACAAAGTTTGGGTAACACTGGAGTAAACGATTTGTATGGATAATTTTACAGCGCCCCTAGTGATCACTTTTGGTATCGAAGTGATTTGGCGGATAGAAGGGGATTCCTATACATGGTCCTCATAACACGTTCCATACCATGCGATTACTTTTATGTAATTTTTTGTAGTCACTCAATTTTACTAGATGACAATTGTCAATAAATTTAGGTTTGGCATGAAACATCAATGCACTTCAAAATAAAACTTACTTTGAGGCTACACGCCTTATAGTTTATTTGATTGAGTTTAAATTGTATTAATTTGTTTTTTTTTTTGGTGAAATGACTACAAAAAATTCAATTGACATGGAAAATGTTTTGGGGGCTGAGGTACCACGAGGTATTCGAAACTCGTTCATTCGCAAACGACTTTAGTACCGGTTTACGGTGGCAACTTTACTAATGGGAGTGTTACCGGAGATAATTCTAGTTAGGTATATTAAAACAATTAGTTCATTAAGTGGATTTTATTAAATTTCTTAAAAAGTCTTGTCATATAAAAGTACAAAAACAATTTAACACCTACACCTTATATCATATTCTGGTACAGTACAGTACATGAATAACAGAACTTTGGGGGGAAATAATACATCAGTTTATAAGTTTATAAAACTAAATTAAAGCGTAGAGGTTGGATACAAATCAAAACTTATTTTATAACTACCCTTAGAAATACGATATTTATACAAATTTAAGTACCTACTTACCTAAAAAAGTTTAACTAACGAAAAAAGGGAAAATTCTCTTATATACATTCCTATTTAGCACGGCAAGACGTAAGGCGAGTCACACGGGTTGGCTTAGCCTGTCACTATCTAACTAAAGATGTCTCAAAATGACAGGCAGTTCATCTCGCGTGTTGCCGAGCTTAGCCTTCGGATGATGACTATATTCTCTGGCTGATTTTACACCAGAAAAGTGTCATAATGCATTGCAAGGGATGTGATTGAAGTGATCCAATAGGATCACTTAATTTAACTGTTCATTCCAAACACATCCCTTGCTACGCACACTCGCGCGTTTTTAGAAGAAACGCAGCCTTATAGTTATAATAATAAAATTGGTTATTAGTTTTCATGCCTCAAAGTTATTTAGTAACTAATTTAGTTAAAAAGAGAAATGTTTAGTTTAGATTTGAATATGTACTCAATGAACGAGTCAATTTAAAAAGAAAAACAAAACACAAAGAGTTTGACAATTAAATTCACAATGCGTGACTTTTTACTTGTGAAATTGCTACCCTGATTCCAATAGGAAAAATAAAAAAACATATTCATGATAAAAACAGGATGATGCGACACGGTATTATAATATTTTGATAGTCCGGTACCGGGTCGCAGCCCATAGTTTGGGAAACGCTGCCTACATTTCATATTAAAATTGCTGTTAGTTAAATTGGCGAACAATGTAACCAAACCAAACGAAATTTCCATATTCTAGCACTGTTATAATAGTTTACAAGTACATGCATTTTTTTGATGATATCTAATGAAATTAAAGACATTTTTAAACGATTTTTTGAGGAAAGACTCCAATAGAGAGATCTCTCTCCAGGCAGATGTTACGCCTGTGGACCAAATTCCGCATACAGTTGGTAGTTATCCAACTGAACTTTGAAAATCCTTCAGCGCAATTTCACAATGACATTTTACGTAGGTGAAGTTCGTAGAAGTTCGACTACTTGACCATAGGTGGCGCTAGGGGTGGCTACAGTTAACGAAATTTTACACCTCGACAGTTGACGTAGGTGAAGTTTGTAGAAGTTTCGCTACCCGGCGGTAGGTGGCGCTAAAAATTAAAAGTTCTATTGAAGTGTGAAAGTTAAGTACAACAGAAAAAAAGAACACTAAATCACAGTTTAAAGTCAGTATGCTAGCTCTAACTTATCTTACGTTTGTAAGTTAGGTTGAGATGGCGGGTAGACTGGGGTCGGTTGGTTCGGTCACTGTGGTGGACGAAGAGAAGAGAGGGGTAAACCAGCCGCTAAGCCAGTAGAGAACTAGAGCCCAGAAGAAACATCTGAACAGGATGTCTACCACGTACATACTGAAAAAAAAGAAAAACATATCATAGACTTATCTTCAAGTTGGTGTTATGTTAACCAAAGTCGACAAAGAGGAAATTGGAAATAGTATTTCTATATTAGTATAACGATATCAGAAAGTGGATGAGTCGGCACTCTGGTCAAAATAGGAATGTAGACAAAATGGGGTATTGACGATATCAGAAAGTGGACGAGTTAGGAAGATGACGATTTAGGAATTGTAGGCTGACGACATCGCACTGTGGACGACTTAAGAAGGTGACGAAATGGAAAGAACTGTGGCCGAAGTCATCCTGAGCCGTGTATACCACCATATATTTGTATCCTAGTATGATACTTAGCCGAAAAAGCCGTGGTAGCCCAGCGGTTCGACCTGTGGCCTCTCAAGCAGAGGGTCGTGGGTTCAAAGTGTTCAAACCCCGGGCTCGCACCTCTGAATTTTTCGGAATTTATGTACGATATCGAATTTCATATTTATCACGAGCTATTCGGTGAAGGAAAGCATCGTGAGGAAACCTACACAAAGCGACGAAGTAATTCTACTCTGTGTGTGAAGTTCCCAATCCGCACTGGGCCCGCGTGGGAACTATAGCCCAAGCCCTCTCATACTGAGAGGAGGCCTGTGCTCTGCAGTGGGACGTATATAGGCTGTTGATGATGATGATACTCACACTTTCATGTGCCGACGCGCAGCAGGGATGGTGTCGTCGGTCTCCTTCAGGATGTACCGGCGAGCAGAGAGAATACAGTCCTCGAAGTACCGCGAGATGTCCAGCCCTGAGAGATGGGAACCGTTAACACATTGGTTGTACACGCAAATAGGGTAGGTAGACCATACGAAACTAATACTAATTCATATTTCGTAGACACTGGTATAGTTTAGGTTTTAAAAGTAGTCTTGGTGACCATCTGTGGTGGTCATCATCAGTTCTACTTCATCAAATGATACTTGACATCAAATGATACAAATGACGGCCGGATAGCCCAGCGGTTAGAGAACCTGACTGTGAAGCTTAAGGTCCCGGGTTCGATCCCCGGTCGGGGCAGGTTGTATGATGAATACGAATGTTTGCTTTCGAGTCTTGGATGTTTATCTAAATATATATGTAAGTTTATCCGTTGTCTAGTACCCATAACACAGGCATTAAATTGCCTACTTTGGGACTAGGTGATTGGTGTAAATATTGTCCAGTGATATTTATTTATTATTTATTTATTACTTTTTGGGTGAAGTTGCCTCATGTCAAAACTATGGCCAAATCACCATAGCTACCTGATCTTTGAAGAGTTCCCTTAATTCCTCATGAATTCCATCATCAGAATTGGTTCTGATGATCGGTTTTAATGAAAACGGGCCCAATTTGGAAGCATACTCTTTCAAACAGAAAATACTTACCAACGGCATCGACTTTGTAGTCCCTTTTTTCGCGCGCATTCAGCGCCTTCCGCTCATTCTGGGCGATATCCGACTGGAAGTCCCATTGGTTGTTGGTGTAGTATTCGAACACTTGGAAGCCTTTCTGGATACGTTTCTGCACACGGATCAGTCTGGAAGAGATTTTGAATAAGTAGGTGAAGGAGGCGAAGTTCTGAGGCTAACGAGTGAATTAGGTGAAACTCATTAATTAAAGTTATCTTAAAGAATTATCAGAAACGTCCTTGTGATATAATTTTACATGAAGTTATATGTGCCCAATTTTGGAATATAGTAATGTGATGTTGTTATGTAAGAATTTGGCTTATTTCGTATAACAACGTGTACATATATATTTTAAACATATTCCCACATTTTGTAGCACAATTTAGATCAATAAAATAGACCAGAGAGGTATAGTGGCAGCGCAGATACTTTTTGTGCGATCGAGTCTGCGGCGCATGAAAGTCTGCATGGATAGTATGCATTGTGCGCCGGACTTTTTGCGCGTCGTGAGCTTTACTGCATATTGCTTAGGTTCTATTTTCACAGATTAAAAAGTACCTCACGGATAGTTTGTCGTCTGCGCAGCACTTAATAGTGATAGGTTGCTATTGCTACCCTGTCGTCTAAAGAATATGTAGCGCCCCAGCGCCACATGCGTCGAATAGCCGAACTAAACGATCCTACAATGCGCTAACGAAGTTTCGATGAAGAACGGTTGCATAAATACAACTTCCAACTTCCTCTCTGTGGACTTCGGTCCCCAGGCATAACATCTGTCTGGAGAGAGATCTCTCTATTGGAGTCTTTCCCACACATACCTAATCGCTACACTATGCTACCGGTACCGATCACCGGTGATCAGTAACTACTCACACAGGCTTGTATCCCAGGATCAGCAAGAGTGTGTCGACCAATATGGCGGGGATCCAATGGAACAGCACCATGCAGATGTTGTGGTGCAGGCGGGAGTGCTTCATGGAACCACCAGGATACCTGATAGAAGGAATGGTCAGAATATTAATTGGAATCTAAATCTTGGGTTACATTTTATTGTAAACTAGCTGTGCCCGCGACTCCGTCCGCTTGGAATAGTTTAATTTCCCCCCCGTTTTTTCCACTTTTTCCAATATTTCTTCGTTCCTATTAGTTGCAGCGTGATGTTATATAGCCTAAAACCTTCTTCAATAAATGGTCTATCCAACACAAAAAGAATTTTTCAATTCGAACCAGTAGTTCCTGAGATTAGCGCGTTCGAACAAACAAACAAACATACAAACAAACTCTTCAGCTTTATAATATTAGTATAGATTACTCAATTTACATAAACAAAACAAGCATAAAAAAATTGAAAGTAACTCAAAAAAAGATAAACAACATACAAATTAAATCTAAGTCTAAATCTCTTAAGATAAAACTAAACCCATAAAGTAAAAAATTCCCTCAAATCGCCGTAAATCATGGCTATTTCTCGTTTCGTGGCCTCTTCTTGCAAAATTTTTAGGTTTAGAGCAGGTATATTAGTGACAGGTTGCTAGCCTCCCCCCTAAAATGGCCCTTATATAACCACCTCAGTTACTTTTGACGATATCCACGGAAGAAATGGAGAGTTACTGACCACGCCACGCCGTTCAGGGGTAGTCTGTTCATGATGATCTCTCGCCCAGCTTCGATCATCTCAGACCAGGTCACTTTGATCTCTGCTGACGACGTAAAGTTGACCACCCTGTAGTTGTGGTTCCTGAAAATAAAAGGAAATTCGTTACATTATTTTTGCTGACAGACTCTTGTAGTCTGATAACCTCTTCTCTTAAAACTCTTGTAACTATTATAGCTCTTGTGATAGTGTAACTCTTGAAGTAATTGTAACCATTGTAACAATTGAAACCCTAGTAACCATTGTAACAATTGAAACCCTTGTAACCATTGTTACTTCTGTAACCATTGCAACTCTTGTGACATAATATGTATAAGGGTTATGATGCAACTGTTGTAAATTGTTATTTCTATACTATCTCGAAACACTTGTAACCATTAAAACTCCTGAAACTAGTAAATATCGTAATAACTTTTGTATCAACAGTAGCAAGGTTGCAACTCTCAAAGCACTTGTAACAACTGCGAATCTTGTAATAGCGTTACTCTCAAAATAATTGTAACCATTGCAACGCTTGTAAAATTTGCACTCGTAACTATTGTTTTAGTGTAACTCTCGAACCACTAATTATCACTATTATAACTCTTGTAACCATTTCAACTCTTGTAACAATTGTAACATTTCTAATAGTGTAACTCTCGAAACTATTGCAACCATTGTGACTCTTGGCATTCATTGAAACTATTGTAACCATTGAAGCTATCGTACTTCTCAACGATCCACTGCCACGCTGAGATCATGATGCCGTTGATGAACACGTCGACGGGGAGGTAGTCGGCGTAGCTGTTGCTCTTGCAGTACATGGAGCGGATGACGCCTTTGCCGGCGCCTGAATACAATGAAGAAAATGAAGAAAACCACAGATATAACATTAAACATTATTTTTTTTATTTGAAGGCCGTGTGATGTCGGGTTTAGAATAACATACATACATACATACAATCACCACAGATTACTAAATAGTTACTGCAATCACGCCTGTATTCCCTAATAGGGTAGGCAGAGCACGAGAAACGATACATAATTTTAGGTTTAATAAACAGATGAAAGAGGTATAATAGTGATAGGTTGCTAGCCCATCACCAACAAAACTCTAACCCTTTCCCAGAGTTGACCTCTTACGACACCCACGGGAAGAAAAGGGGAGGTGCTATTCGATACCTATATAACGTTTAACCATCTAGTCACCCTGAAATTGCTAAACGTGGCACTGGTTTTTTTTTAATTCATGTGCTCTGCCGGCCCTCTTGGGAATACTGGCGTGAGAATATGTATGTATGTCTATCGAAAGAGCGAGTAGGTCTAGCCCTCTCTGGTTGAGAGGACACCTTAGTCCAGGGATTATGACTCTTACTCACCGATAAGCAGTCCAGTCGGTCCGTTGATGTTATCTGTCCATCCGGGGATAGGCTCCTGCCAGATCGGGATAACTGTGAAAGATAGATCATTAGGTAGGTAGATTCATTTATTTCCTTTTGAAAGTCACGATACATTTAATTTTCATGTCAGATACAAATAATTCACCATTCACCAAAAATCTACACCGTTTTTAATTTCACAGTTGTTGCGGTGTCAGTTCGCTTTGAGATGTTTAATTGCAAAGCGATTTCTGTCAAATTAAAAACGATGTAGATTTTTGGTGTGTTAGACAATAGCGCTTCTGGGTCGTCAAATGGTAAACTATAGTCAATAACATCAAACATCGGTCAGGAGGGTCTAAATAAAGTTGAAATGCGTTGAAATCGCGTGAGCAGAGCGTCTAGTGTTCATATCGATGGTGCAGTCGTTAACGAATTCGTTTGCGAGTTATCGCAAAATTGTATGGAAACCGAGACAGCGCCGCCAGCGGAACGTTTGCACAACTGCCACGGTCAACACGTCTCCATACAATTCCGTGATAACTCGCAAACGAATTCGTTAACGACTGCACCATCGATTTGAACGCACTAGACGCTCTGCTCACGCGATTTCAACGCGTTTCAACTTTATTTAGACCCTCCTGGCAGAGCTTCATCGACACTGTTTCTATGTCGATTCTAATAATTAATAAAAAATCGTCACTGGTAAAAAAAGCCATCCGGCCTTTTGTACCCAACTGTCTGGCCAAACGGGCTGATCTGCCGGTTTTTTTTAACGACCTGGCAACGCTATGCTACGGCTTTAGATTAACGGCCAGTGCCGTTTATTTTTGATACTAGCTGTGCCCGCGACTCCGTCCGCGTGGAATAGTGACTAATTTTCCCCGTTTTCCCCTCATTTTTCAATGTTTCTTCGCTCCTATTAGTCGCAGCGTGATGTTATATAGCCGAAAGCCTTCCTCGATAAATGGTCTATCCAACACAAAAAGAATTTTTCAATTCGGAGCAGTAGTGCCTGAGATTAGCGCATTCAAACAAACAAACAAACTCTTCAGCTTTATTGTATTACTATAAATTATATTGATGGTATTGATGGTTACCTATGGAAGGACGAAGAACAGCGGCCGGTATCTCGTCGAAGGCCTCGACGACGATCGCCTCGCCCAGCGCCTTTGTGAACGCGTAGGAGTTGGGAATCTTGTTCAGCAAACTGTTGACAGAGCGACAAATATTTAGGTTTAGGTCACTTTATAAAAAGTAAATTCATTTTATTTTTTCAATTTCAATAAAATTTCATGCTCGGAATCATGGGCGCTTTCGATACCAATGGGACAGTATTTACCCCAATTTTGTATTAACATTTTATGATTCTGTAGCGACTCCTAGTGCCACCTGACGTCGAATAGCAAAACTACTACAAACGTCATCTACATCAACAGTCAAATGGAATTCAACATTCTACAAAGCGCTAATGAAGTTTCGAAGATCGGTTGCGTAAATACAACTTCCAACTTTAGACTCTGTTGAATTTGGTCCTCAGGCATAACATCTGCCTGGTAGTGTCCGACCGAAGGTACAATTTCGGCCGAAGCCGAAGCCGAAGCCGATTAATCGGTTTTCATCAAAACCTTCGGCCGA
>BHDV01022676.1:76454-88507 GCA_005406045.1 Adoxophyes honmai | reverse complement strand
TTGGGGGGTGGGGGAGGGGGTTGAAAAAATCTCACGACATCTCACCAAGGGGGGTGGGAGGGTCAGAAAATTGAAAAAAACACCTTACGTAATTTATGGACGCCCCCCTACCCCTCTTGGGAATACAGGCGTGAGAATATGTATGTATGTATGTATGTATGTAATAAATAATAAATGCCATAAACGAGTGTCGCTTGTGAAATGAGAGAGGCAAATTATAATACAACACAATACCCACGTAATATCGGGTTTAGAATAATTTGTCCATTTCTGCCGTGGATGTCGTAAGAGGCTACTAAGGATATAGGTTAAGGTATATTTTAGGCGACAAGCTAGCAACTTGTCACTATTGTACACTCAAAGAAGTGTCACTATGACATACCATACTATCTACTAATCAAAGCAATATGAAACTCACTATGAAAAGGTTCAATGTGGCACAGGTATAAATTTCGTTGACTGTACCTGCCAACTCAAAACTCAACATGCTAGTGGCTACGTTCCGTGAAATAATCATGGTTTTGTCCATGTTGCGTTTCGTGTGCTCTGCCTACCCCATTCGGGATTACGTATGTATGTATATCAAACCGCGATTAGAAAGGGATTGAGCTCATATGTCATTTTTGAACTAAATGCATGATATGACATTGTCAGTGGTAGAGTATGCAGATAAAGTAAATTGTTATTTTGGTACGATGAATTTCTTAAGCATGGAAATAATATCAAATTATGTAGCGTTTTTCTATTGATTTCCGTTAGCATTAAGTAATAGTATTTCAGATCAAATAGATTTACTGTAGCGTTTTTAAAGATTTTTTTTAATTTTTTTTATTTATGTATTTTTGAACAGCTACGGCAATTTGATAAAGCGAAATAATGTGGTTAGTGACAGATTTGTCAGATATGATATTACAATTTTTTATAAAAAAAATTACAGTATTTACCGAGAGTAGAGTTTAAATATGCAAATCATATTCAGCTATTAATTATAATTATCTATAAGAGTCTGCAATGTTTAATGAAGCAAACTGCAAAATTATGAAGATATCAAATATTGGTTTATAATTATTTTTTCATTTATTAGTAGACCCCGCTATCGGAGGTGCAAAATGGTAGCTGTCAAATTCTTAGGGATGGGTAATCAAATCATATTTTGTGATGTCGATATCGATACTCGATTTTTCGATACATTTTTTTATGTACAAGTACCGTTTATTTGTGTACAATTTAATGTTTTTTTTTTTGGGATCTATGATAATCATTAGCATTAAAAACATAAATCGTTATTAGTACAACAAAAAAATCTTATTTTTCTTATGTTTCAAGTTGCAGGATAGTGCATGAACGCTCTTGAGATAAAACTTTTCAGTACAGGTTAATACTGGCCACTTAGTCTTATACTGATAATATTTTTTTTTATGTCGATAGATAGTCCATATCATCTTACAACATTTCTTCCATTATTTAGCTGTGTTTACGAGTATACGTCTAATAATATTTTATACAATAGAAATAATAACTTTTCGACATCCAAAAAAAATTTACCTTTCCCTAGTAATGGGACGAAATTGACAGCTACCGTTTTGCACCTCCGATAACGGGGTCTATTTATTAGGTACAATTATGCTAACGGTACTCTCGAATCCCTTTCTAATCGCGGTTCAGTAATATGTATACAGGGTGACACAGAAGACGTAATACAAAACCATTTATTTATAGAAGTTACCTTAATACTTAAAGATCCCACCATGTCCCGTATTGTTTAACTAATTGGAAGTATCGTTTTTCATTTTTTTAATTAGTCCTGTTATTTTCTGCTCCTCATGGTTACCCTAACACAACTTGTTAAGTGTAAAAAGTTTGAAATCAGTTTCATAGTAAATACTCTTTTATCTTTGCCGGTAATTGATGAATAAAACACATTCTGACACGGTGACGTTACTTGTCATAACAAACATCTCGAATTGATTTCTAGTTTTTATGAGTTTCTCTCCCAAAAATGTAGCGAATTGAATAAGTTCAAGTTTAGTGTTATGTTACGATGTCTTTTGCCTATCCGTACACCCATATTAAGCTGTTGGACATGGTGGCACTTTATTTTAGGTCATCGATCACGGTGCAAACACAAACCCTGTTTCGCCTAAGATACCCCGAGTCTCCAACTCCAACCCGGCTGTTATAAACTCTACAGTCCAAAATTTGAGGAGTTTTGGTCAATTTAGAGTTCCAGTACATACTCAAAGTAGAGAAAACTACGATATTCAGACGCTATCAGAACGAGAGCACTCAGGTATTTGCAACGTTACCCAGAAGCCAGCACTAGAAAAGCGGCATCACGATTTGGGACAACTCTATTTGGCGTCTGCTAAACACCGAAGGATTTCATCACTTTTATTTCTAAAGGGTGGACGGCATCGTTTTAGCAGATACCCCAGAAGGGTGCAATTTTGCCAGTGGTTGCTATCAAACCTACACCAGAATATTTTGTGGACAGATGAAGCCACTTTTAGCAGGCTAGGTTTGTTAAAATTAATATCCATAACGAGCATTGGTAGTCCGACGTAAATCCTCATCTGCTGAGATTATTTTCAAACTCGCTTTTCGTTAAATGTTTGGGCGGGAATCCTCAACGATTGTGTCATAGAGCCATATTTTATTACTTACCCTAAACTGAACCAAGTACAAAGACCTGCTAAGAAATGTACTACCAACTCTACTGCAAGAAATTCCACATCATAACATAGAAAACATGTATTTTCAACAAAACGGGGCTCCAGCTCACTTTTCTTTGCGGGTTCGTGTCTATCTCTGAACCAACAGTTTCCTGACCGCTGGATTGGACGCGGTGGTCCAGTCGCGTGGCCGCCCCGTAGCGTAGTTTTTTGTGAAGTGACATCAAAAGGCGTATAAATTTACCAACGAGGATACAACACCATCATGCAAGAACTCCGTGAAAAAATAATACAATCTTTAGATGCCGTCGTAGAAAACGAGTTTGTACTCGGTAGACTGAAGTCGAATCTAAGACGACGTGCAGACTTGTGTTGCCGAGAGGGTGGTGATCATATCGAGCACCTGTTTACGTACATTTAAGAACTTTACACAATTTTATTATGTAGTTTAAAAATAAAATTTAAAAACAACTCAACTTGGCTTATTATTCGAATGAATGCATTATTAGAACTTGCTGAAAGCACCTAGTATCGCAATTATTATTACCTGACACTGAGTGCCGAGATAAAATAATTTTACAAGTTGATATGACAGCTAATCACTTGCTGTAGGGTGTCCATAATTCAAGATTTAAATTTTTACTTTTGTTAGAAATTTAATAAAAGTTAAGCAAGGCCAATCTTAATAATTCACTAATCGCATTACATTATTTTTCAACAACTGAGTCGGATAAGCTGGTTTTGTATCACGTCTTCTGTGTCACCCTGTATAGTTTGAAGCACGAGTAGTTTTATTAGTAGGTAGTTGTATTGTTGACATAATATGTCAATATTATTTTCAATTTAGTGTAATCTGATTTTTTCCGTGTAGTGTCGGGATAGAATAACACCTCTCCAGTTCTTCCGTGGATGTCGTAAGAGGCGATTAAAAATAGTTTAAGGTATGTTTTAGGCGACAGGCTAGCAACCTGTCATTATTCTACCTCTTCCATGTTTGCAAACTCAAAACTTTGCTAGAAGTGGCTGCGAAGCGTGATATAGTAATGGTTTTATCTATGTCACGTTTCGTGTGCTCTGCCTACCCCATTTGGGAACACAGGCGTGATTGTATGATTGTATCAATTGTATGTACGACATCTCCCACACTTTTACACGCATTTCAGATACCGTATACATGATTTTGTCTAGTGTTTCGGGTGTTCTACCTACACCGCTTGGGAATACAAAGCGTCTAGTGTGTTCAATTCGATGGTGCAGTCGTTAAGAGGATAGGAGTCGCCTCGCTTCAAACCGCTTCTCCATACAAACGTAGTCCCCTGTTTTCTCCGTGAATAATGACATTAGAGCAAAAATTTTTTTTTTCGTTATATTTGTATCTGTTTTGGCTATGCCCCTATGTTTTGCTTTTATCGATATTCTAAAATAAAAAAAATAAATATAAAAAAAATAAAAAAACGATAAAAGCAAATCATAGGGGCATAGCCAAAACAGATACAAATATAACGTAAAAATTTTTTTTGCTCTAATGTCATTATTCACGGAGAAAACAGGGGACTACGTTTGTATGGAGAAGGTGGTTTTAAGCGGGGCGACTCCTATCCTATCCTCTTAACGATTTCGTTTGCGAGTTGTCGCGGAATGTATCGACAGTGGCAGTTGTGCAAACGTTCCGCTGGCGGCGCTGTCTCGGTTTCCATACAATTTTGCGAAAACTCGCAAACGAATTCGTTAACGACTGCACCATCGAATTCAACACACTATACTTTATTGGTTTAGGTAGTTAAAACAATGTAAACAATCTTGACGTGTCTTTTTATTTAAACGTACACTTTATAAATCGAAATCTTTACATTTTACAATTTAGGTATAAAAAAATCATTAACTTTCATAATTGAATTGTATAGTGTAACGATTTTCATTTTTAGACTGTGTATTTCAACAAAAAGACATGTCAAGATTGTTTATATTGTTTTAACTACCTAAACCGATAAGGTATACGCTCTGATACCGTAATCATGATTTTGTCTAGTGTTTCGGGTGCTCTACCTACACCGTTTGGGCATACAGGTGTGCATGTATGTGGTCACGTTTGCATCACGTGACCACGCGCGAGATGAGGCGTTTCAACACTTTCAACACCACTGGCCACTGTTGGCCAACTTAGCGGACCTTGCGACTTTGAAGGTCGTGTTACGAAATTGTCGGTGAACTTGCTTTGCGGCCATTACAACTGCTGGACAGGCTTTTGAATCCACAGACTTTTCCTACTAATATTATAAATCCCATTAAGGTAAAGTCACCGGTAATGGACAAAGGACCATGGACAATGACCCTTATTTACTACCCACTAAGGAAAAGACATTTGTTTTACAACAATCAATTCACAACTCTATGGTCTTTAAATTATGAATGAAGTGTCATCCCGTGTGGTGCCGGGTTAGAATAGCACCTTCCCCTTTCTTCCCGTGGGTGTCGTAAGAGTCGACTCTGGGAAAGGGTTAGTGTATTGTGGGCGATGGGCTAGCAACCTGTCACTGCAATATCACGTTTAACCATCTGATTACCCTGAAAATGCTAAACGTGGCACTGGATTTTTGAATTCATGTGCTCTGCCTACCCCTCTTGGGAAAACAGGCGTGAGAATATGTATGTACTTATATGTATGTATGTCAAAAAAAAAACGCGTCTTATAAATTATCCAAAAAAATCAAAGTAACGGACTAATTTTTATCCCAATATATCCCTATCGCCTATTGTTCACAGTGGCATGTATGTACATACAAATGTACAATATCAGATAAGTACCTATACAAAATCATTTTCCCCAGCATTTCTTCAAATTGTATAAAACTTCAATAAGCCTACGCAAATTTATTTTAATTGACTAAAACTATCGACCTGTCTCTATTGCCCACGGGTATTGATTCGTACTACGGACGACTTTCTTAAAGAAACTTTTAAAATTATCAGTTTTTCTCTACTATATTATGCATGTATTATACATATAAACCTTCGTCTTGAATCACTATAACTATTAATAATTATCGCATCCAAATCCGTTGCGTAATTTAAAAATAAATAATACAGGACAGACAGAAGGAAGCGACTTTGTTTTATTATACACTGTGTTACCGGCGTGCGGGCATTTATTAAAACTGACGATAATGCATCAAATTAGCAATCGTTTGCAAGTATTAGCATATCATAATTATTTAAAATGAAGCCACAAATGCAATTCTTCCATTTTCTGGGTCTTCAATGTATGCGTAACTTAACTTCATTTAACTTCCAATTAATACTAAGATGACATTAGATTTGTCATTTTGTGACAGAAACTTTGTTGTACATTGCTTGCAATTAAACTTTTCTTAGAAAAGTAACGCCATGTGAAATTTTGTTTTTTAATGCAATTAAGTTAATGGTTCGATTAACAAACCGCATCTCTTGCTTCAAGAAATGCCCGCACGCCGGTAACACACTGTATTATGTAGTGATGATTTTAGTGACAACAACTTATGTTTTCATTGAAATAATAATACAACCGGCCAAGTGCGAGTCGGTCAATTTTGGAGTACCGTCAATTTTGCGCCAGAGATGGCGCCACTAGTACAATTATGAGAGTATTTTGTTATCAATTCTATGTATTTACAATTCATTATACTTCTATGTAAAATATGCAGTTCAATTAATCAAAATAGGACTGAATTTTATGTGAATATTTCAAATTCTTACCTGTTGCCATTGTTTAATTTAATTTATCGATAAAATTTCAATAACGGAGGCCTTTGTTTTTAGAATTGCAAAAAGGCAACACAACATGTAATGTTAGTATACGTATATGTGAATAAAAAACCGTCCGTTTCCCAACTTACTTTTATTAAATACTAGCTTTTTCCCGCGGCTCCGCTCGCATTAAATTCGGGGTAGCGCAGAAGTGATAGAACACATACTAATTTATATAGCTTCCTAAATTGAAAATTACGGGATTCTCCACAAACTTCCACCCCTCACTTTAGAAAAATGGGGGGTTTGAAGAGACAAAAAGTAACCTGTGTCACTCTCCATGCCCTAAACTATCTCTACCTTAAAAAATCACGTCAATTCATCGCTCCGTCTAGCCGTGAAAGACGGACAAACAAACAAACAAACACACTTTCACATTTATATATTAGTACGGATATGTTGAGTGTGTGTTCGTGGTGTGGTGTCGGGTTTTAGAATGACATCTCTGTTTCGTGGATATCGTAAGAAGGTACTAAGGATAAATGGGATTAGGTATACTTTAGGCGACAGACTAGCATCCTGTCACTACCAACTTTGAACCTAAGATATGCTAGTATTCGCTGCGACCATCAAAGACCTGCGGATGGCGATGTGGGCGAGGGATTCGGCCGCCATAAACACAATGCTGCAGGATAGCCCATAACATCTGGGTAACCCGGAGTTGACATTTATTTAGTTTCTAAGGTTGTTATTTATTTTATTCATATTGTATATTAAGAAAAAAAAGGAGAACAAACAACAACAGTAAAAGAAGAAAAAATTATTGCAACTGTTGTGATTGAAAAGAAAAGGAAAAAAACACCACCCTTTAACTTGTAATTATCTTTAAGAGCATAGCTACTAGTTCAACCATTGCGTCTTTTCGCGGAGCGCATAATATTAAAATGTTATTAAAAAAAATTGTAAACAATTATCAAGGTACGGACCACGAGTCCGTAGATGTAAAATTTACTTTAAAAAAAAGTACTCGCTGCGAAACGTGGAATAGTCATGGTTTTGATTAAGTACCTAACGTTTTGTATGCTCTGACTTCTCTCTGGGAATGCAGGTGTTTTGTATGTATGTATGTACCTATGTGATGTATGTTATGAATGTATGTTATGTTATTTGCGGCTTACCGGATCGTTCAGTGTGTCCTCCATGCGTTGCTGCGGGGTCTTGCCTTTCTTCTGTCGCACGAGAAGGAAGATTTGTCGAATATCCGGACACATCCTGTAATTAGAAAGGATAGGCATAATGAATCACGCCTGTATTCCCAAGAGGGGTAGGCAGAGCACATGAATTCAAACACCCAGTGCCACGTTTAGCAAATTCAGGGTAACCAGATGGTTAAACGTGATATTGCAGTGACAGGTTGCTACCCATCGCCCACAATACACTAAGTCGCCCAGAGTCGACTCTTACGACACCCACGGGAAGAAAGGGGGAGGTGCTATTCTAACCCGGCAACACACAGGGTAAATAGGTACAATGGATGCTCGAATAGGGTATTTGGTCGCCGACTAAAGACTTCTTTTGGAAAAATCTCTGAATTCCGTAAGGGTAACCAAAAAGTGAAATGTATTGAGCTCAATCATTTTATTATCATTTACATTACTCTGTTTTATGACTCTGACATTTTTCACATGTTGTGATTTTATTTGTTTTATTAAATAAACGAATAATTAAATAAATACATTTTACATTGCCTTTTTATTTTTGCAATCGTTTTTAATTCCTGACATACTTAATTGTTATGATTTTGAATTAAAGCCCATTTTCACTATGTTTGTTATATCCAGAGATCGGAAAAATTTGCGACATTGTTTGCAATAATGTGGATATGACTCCAAAATTAATCGTACTGTTAATTAATTATTCATTGAAATATAATTTAAATTTTTGGCGATAATAGATTGCTTATAAAGTGCTTATAAGCACGTATATACTATAATAACTTTAAAAAAAATTACGTTATGACGACGATGAATTACATAAATAATTATTAGCAAAAGGTTCGTATTTAAAATTAGTATCGTTTCCATAAATATTTATTTACTTACAATAAATAAATAACGATTTGAAAAAAAATACTGTATTTTTTTTTAATAAATCAATATTTTAACAAACTTTTGGATTTATTGACTAGGAATCAAATTATATGTCAATTACAAAATTAAAATAATAATGCTAGAAGTGGCTGCGAAGCGTGAAATAGTTATAATCAAGGTTATGTCTATTTCACGTTTCGTGTGCTCTGCCTACGCCATTTGAGAACGTAGACGTGATTATATGGATGTATGTTTGTATGTAAGAAATTAATTAACTGAATAACATTTTGATTAATTTTGGAGTCATGTCCACATAATTGCAAACAATGTCGCAAATTTATCCGATCTCTGGTTATATCAGATATTCGTTTTATGTATCGTTGGTTTCAACTTGAAATGATATATTTAATTAATGTGTCAATGAATGTTACTCCATCTTTAGAAGTTTTCTGTGATCAAACAGACGACTAATTAAAAAAAATCACTTCTCGCCAGGCGCCGGCGTACTGCCTATTTCGGCCTACCGAGAATCGGCCGCATGCCTCTCGAACAGTTAAAGTGATTTACGTAGTTTAAAATAAGCGATGATTCAAACAATAATATCGTATGTTTACCTGTTCGTCATAATTCGTAATTTATTCTTCATTTCAGTCTGCACTTTAGAGGTTGTGACCTCATATTACAAAGCAGATAATTACAGAAGTTAGGTATTTAATCTCCATACAAAGTGCTCGAGCAACGCACAGACACATCTCGGAACAGTCGGGACCAGTGTTGCCAACTTAGTGGATTTTCCACTAGATCTGGTGGTTTAGACATGTGTTTTACCGGGAAAATATTAGTTTTAGTGTCTAGTGGATTTTTCAGTGGAATAGATTCTTTCAGTTAGTGGTAAGTTGAGAATTTTACCACTAACACATTTCATAAAATTCTGACCATCTTTAAATGAAAGAAAAAAGAAAGAAAGACATTTTATTGACAACAATTTGACACAGACTTATGTCATTGTTATCAATGAACTTATCTAAAAAACATAAATTAGCCTAAATAAATAAATAATAATAACTTAAAAATGTGCATGCCACTTCCGTGCCAAACAGTGCCAAAATGGCATTTAGTTAAATCTTAGTAGGTATTATGATCAGCTTCACCTGTTCGTGAAGATCAAAAATCAATTAATTACTATTAAAATGCTGCTGTAAGTCAGTTTTTTAGTTATGCCTTCATGCTTTGGTTTACCTACAGAAAATTTTAGTGTTTTCTGGTGGTTTACACGTCCACATCTGGTGGATTCGTAAAAATATACATACATACATATTCTCACGCCTGTATTCCCATGTGGAGTAGGCAGAGCACATGAATTCAAAAAATCCAGTGCCACGTTTAGCAATTTCAGGGTAACCAGATGGTTAAAAAGTTACTGCAGTGACAGGTTGCTAGCCCATTGCCCACAATACACTAACCCTTTCCCAGAGTCGACTCTTACGACACCCACGGGAAGAAATGGGGAAGTACTATTCTAACCGGGCACCACACTGTGATTTTAACAAGTGTCTAACGAAATGACTTGAAAGTGTTTTCCACTAGATTACTGAAAAAAATTGTACATCGGAATGGCAATGTATTATAATTTCCAATATAATAATCATGTATTTCGTCAATGTTGAAATTGTCGGAAGATATGTAACGTTGTAATTTAAGTAACTATCACATAAAAAAATGTAAGTACTTATGGGTGAAAACTCAGGTAAGTCACCTGTTGTATGTAGTTGTACAGTTTGCAATGAACGACGTAAAAATACGTAGACTATTACACTTGGTATTGACACTCTAATGACAACTATTTTTATCTTATCGTGACAGTCGTGTCAATCATAAGTGGACAGGAATAATCAAACTTGAAAGATAAACAAATAATGAATTTGCAAACCATACGACTTATTACAAATATTAGAACAGAATGTCTTTTTGCACACATACAACAGGTAACTTACTGAGGATTTTCACCTATGTAGGTATACCTACTTATCATTGTCAATAATAAAACACACAACTAGACACAAAGTGCCACCACCACGATAGTTTTACGTGCGTACGCCATAATCGACATCTTTAGAGCGTATACTGAGCGTAAGTATGAAAAGTAAAGTACAGGGTTGGAAAAAAACGCGTTTTTTCCACGATAAAAAAAAACATGTTTTAATCTCTTTTTTGAGAATGTTTTAATTGATATATTTTAAACATGTTTTAATCATGTTTTGAACATAGTTTAAAACACTTCTTGCTATATCAAATAAAATTAAGTACGTACTCTAAAGAGAAAAGATACGTAACTCTAACTTGTAACTGAACAAACAAGATGACGCAATACGTACATACGACTTTGTTCTAAAATGGGGTAGGCAGAGCACACGAAACGTGACATAGACAAAACCATGATTATGACTATTCCACGCATCGCAGCCACTTCTAGCATAATTTTAGGTTTGACAACAGATGCAAGAGGTAGTATAATAGTGACAGGTTGCTAGCCTGTCACCTAAAGCATAGAAGGATAGAGAAGATTACGCAATAGTACATTTATATTATTACAGGTAGTTGACAGAGCGAGTTTTACCATCCTACAGAGCCGGCACAACCTCAAAAATTAAATGTATTGAATAATTGGTAAAAAATAATAACAAATGAAGTAAGTAAGTAGGTATTGTTTTTTTATGGTTGATTTAAACTTGATTAAAACAAAATGTTTTAAAACATGTTTTATATAGGTATGTTTATTTTTCAGTGTTTTAAACTATGATTTAAACACTTGTTTTAAACAATTGTTTAAAACATTGCCAACACTGGTAAAGTACCATCGCGAACCGGGAAAGTCCACTCACCTATGTAACTTGGTCGTGTAATATTAATAGCTGACATCTAGTCGGTCACATCGGTCATTGATTACACGTCTAAGGGGCAGCGCAGACGACAGACTTTTGAGCGATCGAGTCTGCGGCGCAATAAAAACTCTGAATGGCGCGCAGAGAGTTTCCATTCAGAGTTCTTATTGCGCCGCAGACTCGACCGCACAAAAGTCTGTAGTCTCCGCTGCCAACAAATTGCGAATAGTGGCAAGTGGCTCAACAATCCCGGTTCCTGACTGTGCGTACACTTTGTTTGACTTCTGTACCTCAATCTATTTTGTGCCTCACACATTACAAACAACTACGGTAGGTATTACTAAAGATAATAACCGGTGAAGGGCGAGTGTTCGAGAATTTTAACAATGCTTCTTAAGGCCTAAGATCCCGCCATACAACGACCTTCATCGAGCTGGTTAATGGATCAAACACATTTTTTATGTAATTTAATATATCAAAGAATATACAGTAAAAGCTCCTTATTCGTGAATACGGAATGGTAATTTGTATGGGATTATAGGGGATACGTTCCTAGGTGACAAGAAATAACACTTTGTTCCATAGACGGATCAATATTAGGTACGGATTAAATGTCACGTTCACAGTGCTTCTTGAAGGCTCTTCTTCAATGGACTGTGAATTTAACACTTTCTCCAAGTCGCTTT
>BHDV01022676.1:8217-33547 GCA_005406045.1 Adoxophyes honmai | reverse complement strand
GACCAAGCTAGTCTCTGCCAGGAACTGCTATAAAGGGACCTGGGGTTGCTAAAAAGGGATCAAAAACTGCTATAAAGACGCCAGGACCAAATAGTCGTCGCCAGAGCTAGCTGATCTCTACCTGGGTCTGCTACAAAGTGTCAGGAGCTGCTATAAAGGGACCAGACCAAGCTAGTCTCTGCCAGGAACTGCTATAAAGGGACCTGGGGTTGCTAAAAAGGGATCAAAAACTGCTATAAAGACGCCAGGGCCAACTAGTCGTCGCCAGAGCTAGCTGATCTCTACCTGGGTCTGCTACAAAGTGTCAGGAGCTGCTATAAAGGGACCAGACCAAGCTAGTCTCTGCCAGGGCCTACTATAAAGGGACTTGGGGTTGCTAAAAAGGGATCAGAAACTGCTATAAAGACGCCAGGGCCAACTAGTCGTCGCCAGAGCTAGCTGATCTCTACCTGGGTCTGCTACAAAGGGTCAGGAGCCGCTATAAAGGGGCCATCGCGGACAGGACTTCTTTATCGAGGCCAGGGGCTGCTATAAAGTGACCAGGAGCCCAGGATCAAGAGACCAGTCTAACTGGGCCTCCCATACCGACTTACCTGCCTGGCGGCGGAGGCCAACGCCAGCTGGTCTCCATAAGAGACCAGATCAACCGTCTCTTCCAGAGCCTAAACTAGTCACAGCCAAAACCAACCAGTCTAACTGGAGCTACTATACCGACTCACCTGCCTGGCGGCGGGGGCCAATGCTAGCTGGTCTCTGCGGGGGACTATTGTAACGGGCCCCAACCAGTCTAACTGGGCCTCCCATAGCTACTCACCTGCCTGGCGGCGGCGGCCAGGCTCAGCTGGTCGGCGGCCAGCGGCGCGGCACACGCGGCGAGATGCGCCTGAGCGCGCGCCGCGAGCCGCTGCCAACCGCGAGCGTCCAAACCTGCGCATTTTTAACATTTTTTTCTCAATTTGTGGTGCAATTGGTGAATTTCGGTTAGGAAATAATTTCTGAAAGTGACTACGAAACGTGGAATGCCTGTAGGGCCATTGTCTGACGCACCAAAAATCTACACCGTTTTTAATTTGACAGTTGAAACCAAAAATCGCCTTGAAATTGAAACATTTGTTATCACGTAATATCATCGCAACGTCAATACCCATATATCGAATTTGACATTAAAACCAAATCGAACGAATGACTTACTAAAAATTACTTTCGCGTAAGCAAAATGACAGTTCTCAGTAGATTTTTGGTGCGTTAGACAACAGCCCCGCTGGCCCCTAATTCACCAAGTGGACAATTGTCAGCAACATAATGTCAGCTGACATTTCGACATATATCGCTGACAATGTCAAGCAACAGGTGACATACATACATACATACATACCGTCACGCCTCTTTCCCACAGGGGTAGGCAGAGACCACTTTGTTCCAACAGGTGACAACTGACAACTGACAATTTCGTATAATTTTTGTATCGAAATGCTTATGAGCTTGACAAGAATTTTATTAAAATTGTTCTCATTTTAATCAAACGACAATTATGTTATGAAAAAAATATATTTTTTTAACAACTTAACATATTTGTTGATTTTTCGGTAAATTTTGACATAAGGTCGAGGATGTGTCAGGTTTCCGCTACAATTGTACAACTTCGTGGTAAACAACATACACACATACAGTATACCATCACGCCAATGTTTTCCCAAAAGAGGTAGGCAGAGCACACAAAACACTACATAGACAAAACTATTCACGCTTCGTAGCCACTTCTAGCATATTTTTTGTAGGTTTTGAGTTGGCAGGTATAATAGCGACAGCTTGCTAGCCTGTCGCCTAAAATATACCTTAACCTATTTCCTTAGTCGCCTCTTACGACATTCACGTTAGAAATGGAGAAGTGTTATTTTAAATCCGACACCAAATAAACAAGTGTGTAATTTTTATAAGTGCTATCCAAGAAAATAGGAGTGACAATTGTCATGATGGTGAAATAGGGCCCTGTATCAAAACCTACCTTCTAAAACTTCGGGGTCCCTTGCACCGGGCAACCCCAATGTACCCCTCATTATAGGCAGAAATGTGGGTATTTCCTGAAAACAAATGTTACAGTTAACGGCATCTTACTTGGCAAGGTTAAGAAGGTTTGTGGTAATAATGATTGTGTTGTTATTGTTAGTGATAATAATGACTGTGTTGTTATTGTCAGTGATAATAATGACTGTGTTCTTGCTGTTAATGATAACGACTGTGTTGTTGTTGTTAGTGGTAATAATGGCTGTTTTGTTGTTAGTTTTATTGTTGATGATGATATAGTAGTTGTACCCTCAGTCGGCGTATATCTTCATCCAGCGTAGTATCAGTAGGCGCCTTTACTACCACGATACGCGAGCGCGCTTGCCCCTCTTCGCCTGTAGCGACGCAGGCCTCCGAAGTAGGAGCGACTTCTAGTGTCACTGATAACTATGATTGTGATGATGATGATGATATTTGTAATGATGGTTGTGATGAGACTGTGATGATGATGTTAGTGATGATGATGATTATGGTAGTGATGATTATGGTGGTGGTGATGATGGTGATGGTGACAATGATGGCGATGACGGTGGAAACGATGATGATGATGATGACAGTGATGATGATGATAGTGTTTTATGATGATAGCAGTGATGATGGTGGTGGTGATAATGATGATGATGCTAGTGAAGGTGATGATGATGATTATGATTATGGTAGTGATGATGATGATAGTGTTTATGATAATAGTAATGATGATGCTTTAGGTGTTAATGATAATAGTGGTGTTTATGATGATGATGATGACAGTGATGATGATGTGATCTCCTCACCCTCAGTCGTCTTATATCTTCATCCAGCGTAGTGTCAGTAGGTGCCTTTACTACCACGATATCGCGAGCGCGCTTGCCCCTCCTCGCCTGTAGCGACGCAGGCCTCCTCGGTAGAAGCGACTTCTTTGAGTCGGCCCTCTGGTTCTTAGCAGAGGCCTTCGGCGAGTCTGGTGATTCATTCGAAGATTAGATTAGATTAGATTCACTTATCTCAAGTTAGAAATCTCATTTTATCTAATTTGCAAGTCAGATACAAGTAATTCAGAAAAAGATTGTAAAATTGTAAACAATTGTTAACAACGGAATACATACATACATACAATCACGCCTGTGTTCCCAAATGGGGTAGGAAGAGCACACGAGTCGTGAAATAAACAAAAAAAAAATTTACTAAAAATTCTGCATAATATGCTTTAGGCGACAAGCTAGCAACCTGTCACTATACTACCTCTTCCATCTTTGCAAACCATTTTGCTAGAAGTGGCTGCAAAGCGTGTTATAGTCATAATCATGGTTTTGTCTATGTCACGTTTCGTGTGCTCTGCCTACCCCATTTGGGAACACAGGCGTGATTGTATGTATGTATGTATGCTTATGCGTAATGCTCTTACAATCGTAATCCAGTTTTTTACACGAAAACACTCTATTGCGATGCTTGAAATCTAGATTGCATTGTCCTTGAAACCAATGTAAATTTTAGTGTTAGACAATAGCTTTTAATGTTGTATTGGTAATAATTTTAAACAAAAAAAAACCGACTTCAAATTTGTGATATACTGAAAGCATTTGTCTAATGAGGGTGACCTTCCATCACCAGCAGGCCTCACTAATTACTGAAATTATAATTTCCAGTCTGCAGGTGCATTCAGTATTGAAAGAATTATCCTTTATCTCCTAAGCATTAAGGAGTTGACCTTCCATCATCAGCTCAGTATTTTTTTTTACTGCCATACGTAAATACTGGTGTAGCTTTGAAAAATGTACTAAAAACATTACCTGTGCCTATAAAATTTGAGGGTTGCCCTCGATTTCCCTCATATTCCATCATCAGGTCAAGATATGCTGACAATGGGAGTGGGACCACCTGGAAACTATATCCTTTCAAACAAAAAAAGATTTTTCCAAATCGGTCCAGGCGTCTTCCAGTAATCAGCGAACACACATAAAAAAATAATAATAACAAAAAAAAAAAAGATCCAGACGAATTGAGAACCTCCTCCTTTTTTTGAAGTCGGTTAAAAACAGTCTGCATTGGCTACACTTACCCCCAATAGGCCGGTCCACGGTGTATGATATGTATGGTAGTTCGGAGTCCGAACAAACGCTGGCTCCAGGTGAATTGTTACCGCTGGCCGACGGCTCTGCTCGGCAGGATTCTGCCACCAAAGGACATCAATACCCTTAGCACGACAGGGCGCAAGTAGAGATACGCGCGACATAGACTATACCTGTCACTGTCTAACTAGAGACGTCAGAAAGTGACGGGTAGACTATCCCGCGCGCGACGCGACGAGAATGTGTTGCCGTGCCAAGCCCACAGGTTATGAACTATATCAAGAAGCGTAGGAACAGAGGCGTAGCTACCAAGGGGCTAGGCGGGGCAGTGCCCCGGGGCCCTCAAGCTCAGGGGGCCCTCTAACCATTAGTATCGAGTATTTTTATCAATTCTAGGGAGGGGGGGTGCCACCCATGCTAGCTACGCCACAATAATCAGTTTACATCAGGGATTGTTACCGGTATTACTAAAAACTAAAATATCTCCTTTAATTTGGAATTTTAGCATGGTATTCCTAGATAGTATTTGAGTAATCCTACAAAAGTACGACATTAAATGAAAAAATTTCAATAACATACAAAAACAACTGAGATACCGAAATTAAATACCGGTATAAATGTACGTAAAATAATACCGGTATTCGATCGATAATTTTAATTAATCTCTAGGGCAGCATTTCTCAAACTATGGGTCAAAAGAACAGTGAGTGGGCCCAGCCAATAGAATCACACACCAAATGACTGCTCCAATGGTCAGTGAATGAAGCTATGAAAGTCCTCGTCCCTATCACATACTACTACTGTAGGTAGTTTTTGAATTAAGTAAAAAAAAATGTTTCTTATTTGTAAAATCTTTTATTCATTATTTTTTCATTACTTTTTAACCTTTTGACCGCCAAAGACACCATATCAAGTCATCGCAAGTCAGTGCCCGTGACGCCACGACGTTAAATGGTGCGTCGAAGTTATTGCGAAAGAACTGAAATATAAAACGCTGCAACATTTTTTCTAGGTTTACGTTATTTATAGGTAGTGTAAGTTATTTTATACTTAATTTAAATAAAATAATACAGCACCATTCGAAAAAAACCAGCATTATCTAAGAGCCGACTCACGTCTTTGGCGTTAGGAGCACAGCGTTTCTCTTCGCGCCTTGGCGGTCAAACTCGTATTATAGATGGGTAGTAGCCCAGACAACTTTAGGAACCCCTGCTCTAGAGGTCATAGGACATCATTTTTGCAAAAACACTTATTACTGTTTGTTATAATGTTCCCAAATCAAACGGTATCGCCATTTATGGTGAATCTTTGGGTTTAATTCAAAAATGTGTGATGATTTGACGATTAGACATTAAAAATACATGAGGAGACCACAAAAGTGTTAAGAATAGTCAGCTGCATTCAGAGAACAGCTGTCACAGTCTAACTAGGTGACAGTGGTCAGCAAAGTCCAGTATATAGGCGACTTTCGTTGACTTAAGTAGTTTGGAACACTAGTATCAACAGCATTAGGTGAATGTCAAAGAAACAGTGGCAAGGGTAGTCCTGACTAACCTGGTACATTGCTGACGGCGATTGTGTGGCCACGGCGCACCGGGGGCGCCCGCTGTGCCTTTGGAGGGGCCACAGAAGACTGCTCTGACCCCATAACCACCAGTAATTACTTTTACTTATTTTCACTCAGTTTGATTGATGTAAATCACTAAATCTAGTACGTGTATAGACTAACGCTTAGGCCTTAGAAAGAACGAGGATACGTGTACCCGATATCAGATTTTCGTATTGAAATTATCAAAACAAATCAATGCATCGGTATAATGTCTCCAGGTTCGCATTAGTCTATTTCTCCACCCATTTATCGTGGATAATTATATTCTGAACGGTATAACCTTGAAGTAATTGTATAAATATGTGCGAAATGATTGCAATTAATGCAAATGTTATAAAAATAAAATAGAATGCAGTTCAATATTTATTTTCCATCGATTTTGACAACACAAATGAAGTAAAGAGTATTGTCACTGTCACTGTCATGTCAGTTGTTTTTTTTTTTAATTCTTTCCGTTACGGAAAAGGCAAAAGCCAAAAGCCATACAGCTAAGTTTTAAAATGTTGCCATATCATGAAAGTTTACTTCATATATTGGCTTTTTTTTACTCGACTTGTAAAACATGGAAATAAAAATTGCCAACATAAAAAACTTTCCACTATTCTAACCACTTTCTAACATAAACAAAAACGTTTGATACTCTAGAACAGTGGTTCCTCAAGTGGTTCAGGTGAAGGACTATGGAAGACTAAATGGTGTTCCAAATGTGTGTATTAAAGAAATCTGTTCAAATGTAGCAGCAAGGCCCACCAAAAACTTTGTAGAGTAGAACCAGCCAGTCGCTGCACAAAAAAAAAGCGGCAAATTCAAAAAATCTTTATATGGTATTACTAACTATAGTAGGAGAAAACTGTTTTGATACTTGACATTTTTTTTAGTACTTAATTAGTTTTCAAACTAAATGATACAACCATCTATTTATACATATGAATTTGAAGACGATTTTGATTATGACTCATGGATAAATGGCTTTATTATTTTATAAATTTGTTTAAAAAAATACATTAGGTATATTAATTTATTATTGACTACTAAGTACTGTAGAGCTACGGGGGTTTAGTTAATAGCTAACTTTGTAAATAAAAACTGTTCTTGAGAATATTCTGATTTATTTCGATAGTTTTCTATATACTGACAAATCTATTATGTTTTTCTGAGTGACATCTTAATATTCTTCTTTTTTATGTATTCCAAATTTACATAATTACATATATAAAACCTATTCTACATCCCTCCTCCCTACAAATGGAGGGGGATCCTACTCTACCCTAGAGCCCTACCTATCGACGGGCATAAACATAGCACAGCCAGCCTTTACTAGAGGCTAATCACAGACACCTCTATTTATAATTTATATTGTTAAATTTAAATAAAGTAAAAATTTCATTAGAGGTGGGTATGATTTCAACTATTGAAAAACCGTCGCAAAAACAATAGTTATGGCTGCAACCTATTCTGAATCAATTTTCAATACAATATTATTCAAGATAACATTAAAAAAATTGACAATGTTAAAGTTTAAAAATCCTAATCTCAACTGCTATTCAAACTTATTCCTATCAAGTTTCTTTAGCGTGGCTTCGAGCTTGAACACCAATCCAGTGTTCACCAGGCTGCCCTTATGGCAGTCTCCCAGCTGCCTCGACGCTCACCATGAACTTTGACACAGGAAAATAAAATTTTGTTTATACATACATAATCAACATGCTAATATGCAATGAGTATAATGTGGTGGACATCATACATTTGAGACTTTATCATTGTATAAATATATTTTGATATTTTCCTTTGAATGCAAACAGTTCTTGTTCAATTGGAGGCATGGCATGAGCAACAATCATAAATGCATAAAGGTTAACATATTTATAAATGAATAAAAATAAAATATATATACAGGACCAACTCTATTTTCCTCAACAAGACACATCAATTCCTCTTTTTTATAGCACTCTTCGTATGGGATTTTATTTTCTCTTAGCCATTTTTGAATGTCTGCCTTCAAGCTGTGCATGGTTGGAGGCTTATTTATTTGTGTGACATGGTAACTTGCATTGTCCATTACAATCACACTAGGCTCCGTCAAATTTGGGATTAACATTTCACATAACCACTATAAAAAAATTACACTATTCATATCATCATGATAATCAGCTGCTTTGGATTTTGTGCTAAATACAAGCAGAGAATTTGGCACAAATCCTTGCTCTGATCCAGCATGCACCATAATATACCTTTTGCCGGATGAAATTTTTTCAACATCACTGGAAGTCGAAGGCCCTTGCCATGACTTTTTTGGTCTATAGTTTTGATGGACATATGTTTCATCAAGATAAACAATCAATTTTCCTTCTTGTTGATTCTTGTGTATACTTCTTAGAAATCTTTGTCTCCATCCAGATATTTCAATAGTTTGCTTGATATTTTCATCACCCACGCCAGCTAGAATCAATATAAATAAATTATTTATTTAAAATAATTAAGTACGGTATTATAATACAAAAACACCAACGTTCCTATTATGTAAATAATACAAAATGAAAGACTGCCACTAAAAGCATCAACATTGTTTGACAATAACTTACCGCGTCTGAATGATTTCATCCAATATTCGTTTATTTTTCAGTAATCTCTCATTTTCGTCACTTCTAACCTGGTTGTAGTTAGAGATCATAGAAAATAACATGCTTCTTACACTCCTTCTGATCGGTTTAGCCATTATTACACGATAATACTTCCGTAACAAATCACTGATGCGATATTTTTAGGTTATGTAAAAACCGTGATTGACAATTAGTTTGACAGATAAAATTGTTGCCATGTATAGAATTCTGAAAAAATGCTTCTGCAGCGACTCGCTGGTTTAACTCTATCTATGAGTGAAAAAAAAAAACTTTTGTTCTAGAAGAACTTGGCTGTATGCTGCGTACAGACCCTGATATTTAAATGGCAAAGTTATGTGTATGTGTTATGCTAGTAAGTCCGCGCACAGTTTTTCCCATCGCAATCGCAAAGCAATGCGGTAGGTTATCCCTTCTAAGTTACATTACTTTAAACCTTTCAGAATCAGATGCTAGGGACTGTAAATATAGTTTCAACTCCATTACTTCGGTTTTAGTTTGTTAGTTTGGTAAATAGATGGCGCTAGTAGTTCAAAAGTTTTTTTATTTTACAGTTTTACAAGAGACTATAAATACTGTGACCTGTGAATGGAAACCGTAAATAAATACAAGTAAGATGATTTTCAGCTTTATATTCGTCATTTAAATAGCTTAAAACAATTTTTTATTATTCATCCTTGGGGCATTCGGGACATTCGCAAGGCGGGCACACCGTGGTACCAGCCGTTGAAGGTTCCGTCACATAGCGCTCCGGTGTTACCTGTTAATAGTTAAAGATTTACTATTTATTTGTTGTATAATTGTTATATATTATTGTTGTCATTTAAAATTTATAAAAAAAATGTCACTGAATAAGTTTACAATTAAAATTAGAAATACTCTCGAATTGTGCTGTTTTTGAGTTGTTCAATAAAGTACATTTGAATCGAATAATAATTGGGACTTTTCAAAGAAATTTCAATATCATTACCTTTATTTTAGGAAAATGTATATTTCCATATTTTTTCAAGTTTGACAGAGGCCCTCTTGTCAAGCACATACACTGAAAAAAAAAATTTAATAAATTTAACAAATAGGAACCAAACAAATCATTGAAGTACCCTAAAACACAATTTTCGTATCTGTTAAATACTGAAACATTGTTTTTTGCAGTAACTTTATCCCATTAAAAAAAATCTACATATTCTCGGTATTTTATCCAAAAGACTAAGTGTCTAGACAGAGAAAAACAAAAAAAATGTAATGATGTGTAGATAAAGTGACAATTTCATTTAACTTTATTCCTTGTAATTTGTACTTACACCAGGCTGTTAAGAAATAAGAAAATAATGAGAAACGCCATAAAAATACACAGAGCAAGTTATTTATTATTTTACGTTTAATTAAATTTAATCGATGTTATAAATATAACAGTTAAAATACTTACGATCTGAAAGAAAAAAAAAGTTAAATATTAAACCGTGATGAAAAATATGCTTTTAATCAGAATGAATAAAATAAATTCTACTCACAGTTGGAGGCTAAAACAATAAAATGAAAATTAGTATATTATGTACAAGTTACGTTTCCACAAAAACGTTTTTTCAGCAAAAAAAGTTTTACTTACATTTGTCTGTCATGGGAAAAAAACAAAGAAAATAATAAAATAAATTTACAAGTATAAAAGGAGACCCTATTTCTTATTGACTTCATCTACAGCTAGGTACTTTAATAGTGGTGTGTTTTTTATGTATGAAAATAAAAAGGTACATTCATAAGTTAGTGGCCACTTTAAACTATAATATTTAAGGCGTAACATGTTGAAAACAAAGTTTATAAAGAATATTCTAGTTACAACGGTTTAAAAGTACTCACGTAAAACTAAAATAGAAAAAGATAAAAAAAGTTAAAATACACTTAGTCGAATATAAATATAAATGGAACAGAAAGCTATTTTTCAACCCGTTCATTGCCCAAGTAAAAAAAAACGTAAAATGTATACTTACTGTGTTCTACGGGAATAGAATTAAGAATTTGTGAGTATGTTTTTAATCAACGTAAATAAGACATGACTGTATGGTTTATTATTTATCTCTTACCCATAGCTAAAAAACAGAAAAAAATTCAAGGTAATATGTATTACATATTGAGATTAAACGGATACGCGTCTTAATATCAGGGTTAGCTCGATCTATTTGTAATACACACATACATCACGCCTGTATTCCCAAATGGGGTAGGCAGAGCACACAAAAAGGTACATAGACAAAACAAATCCATGACTATTTGAAGATCCGTGGCCCCAAAAGGGCAATAAAAAATTGAATTCTGATCCAGTCATGGATGTCAAGTTGATCTCGATAGTAGGTAAGGTATTGTTAAAAAAAAACTACTTTAAAAATAAATAATCAACATACCTCAGACTATAGAGAAGAAGAAACACAATTAATATTATTTCTAAATTTATTTATAATTTAATAAAAAGAATATTATTTACTACTTTATGGCCAAACAGCCGGATAAACATTTTTGTATAAACAAAACAAGACTGAAAATAAAACTCACCACTACTCTCTGCAAAACAGTATAATTTTACGATAAATTGTATTCATATCATATTAAGTTCGTAACGTAAAGTTATTAAGCATCTTTATTATTTTTGGCATCATTATTTTGGTTGAAACTTAGTTTACAATCCTAAAATTACAATAGCTACAACATCTTTGTGTGTTTTTGTTAAAAATGTTTTCACTATTGTGTTGTCTTGCCAATAAGGGGGCGTCCATAAATTACGTTATGTGTTTTTTTTTGTCAATTTTCTGACCCTCCCTCCCCCGTGGTGAGATGTCGTGAGATTTTATTCAACCCTCCCCCCATCCCCAAAATCTCACGTGAGTAAACGCGTTGTATTGTTATTGTAAAAAAAAACATATTTATTTGAAAAGAAAAATAAAGTCAATGACGTAAATTAAAAAAAAAACTTTAATTTTTCTTCGTTTGAATACACTCATGAAGTGTCAAATGTAAAGCGCCACCCACATTCTTACATCGATTTTAAAGACCCTTAGGTATCTGGATTAAATGGACCAAAAACCAAAATAGTAATTTTTTTGTTTGTTTCAAACAAGAAAAAAACTACTATTTTGGTTTTTGCCGTGACCCTCCCTCCCCCCAACGTGAGATGAGATTAGATTTGACTCGACCCCCTCCCCCCCTAAAACACCTCACGTAATTTATGGACGCCCCCGAAATAGCTAGGCTAAATTACCAATGGCTTAAAAAATATTTTTACTTACCACAACCTGTGAAAACATTTGAAAAATTTCATAAACATGTTAATTTGAGAGAACGATATTCTGTTCATTCAATGTTAAAAGTACTCACACCGCCGCTCTGTAAAAATAACAGTAAATGATTAACAATCACAATTAAATTATTATTTATTAAAATTCATTTTAAAAAGATACTTAGGTAAGTTTCGAGTAATATAGTTTTGTACATATATACATACATTATTCTGACGACTGTTTTCCCAAGAGGGGTAGGCAGAGCAAATGAATTCAAAAATCCAGGGCCACGATTAGCAATCCCAGGGTAACCAGATGGTTAAACGTGACATTGCAGTGACAGGTTGCTAGCCCATCGCCCACAATACACTAACCCTTTTCCAGAGTCGACTCTTACGACACCCACGTGTACAATTATGATAATTATGAAACTGAGAAGATATTGTGGCGGAGGTCAACAATCATTTAGAAAATCAATTCACAATGACATATAACTATCTTATTTCTGATATTAACATTATATAATTTATAAGATAATAGGCTAAAATCTTGTTACCGGGAGCTAGGAACAAGAAAAAAATAATTATTTCATTGAAGTAAAAAGGTAATAAGTATAAAGACAAAAATAAAAGTATACATATATCAAATAAATTTATATTTACCGTGAACTGAAAAATAAAAAGATAGAAATATGAATGACATTAATAAGAGTAGTTCAGTATGGTTCTGCAATACAATATTTATTGCAAATTCATGAGTCGGTACACTAAAATCCAATGAAGAGATCTCTCTCCAGGCAGATGTTATGCCTGGGGACTGGAGTATACGGAGAGAAGGTTGGAAGTTGTAATACCATAGCGCGATGTAGAACACTTCGCGGACAGTTCGCGCTAACGAAGTTTCAATGATCGGTTGTATAAATACAACTACCAACTTTTCTCTGTGGTTTTCGGTCCCAGGCGTAAAATCATGCCTTGAGAAAGATCTTTCTTTCGGAGAGACGGTTTTATAACAGTATTGACTAAAAAGTATAATTCCAAATACTCACGGTATACTGCAATAAAAAAAGTAAATTTTTATTAAAGTAGAGAGAGAAGGTAAATAAAATCGTGATTAAGTCCCGCGTACATACATATAAATATGAGTGAGAATCGCGAAAGTTTAAAACATTACATTTAATAAAGTTGTTCAAAAAGTGGTGCTACTATATTTACACTTTTTTTAGTTTACTGTTACTCCGAGTCTTAAGAATAGTTCCAAAAAAAATTGTATTCATATTTTAATCAGTTGGTTCACTTCGTGAGTTCAAATAAAGTTTTGCTTAAACTATTTGAATCATTAAGGAATATTAATTCATTATTCTACTGGATACACAAAGATCACTGTCCGTGGCTGAAAATAGTTTTTTTGCCCTTTGCTCGAGCTACAAACCATGAAAAGTATACAGCTGTCAAAATGTCTGCGGGAGGTAAAAGCTAAGATTAAAGAATTTATAGATGAGGCGTGATGGTCTCTGACTTTAGCCTGTCCTAACGGACAAATTAGAAAAAAAGGAAAGGAATTTATTTATTTATTTTATTCATGCAACTTCCATATTTATTTGCAAATATATTTCAAAAACGTTTGACACACTATGTTAATCGTAAAAAAACATATATAGAAATGCATCGATTAAAACGGATAACTTACGTTCACCTATAAAAACAAATAAATGTGTTAATATTCGTAAGTAATTTAGTTTAGGTTGCTTTTTAACTATCCATGATTAAAATACTTACTAGTTTCTGAAACACCATATTTGTCATTTATTATTTATCGTTAATAGTCAGAATAATAATGTTCAATATTGGCACAGTTCTCTTATAAAATTCAACTTACGGTAAGCTGAAAAAAGCAAGATAAAAATGAGGTTTTTTTTTTTTATTCGATCATGAACGCATAGCTAGTACTATTTTAGAATTGCAAATACAGGCAACACCAGCAATGTCACTTTAGTATCCGAGTTTAAAATTATACGACTATTTATTCTAATTTATAAAACTATTTGGTATTTCTTTGCTATTTGGTGCAATTGGTACTTACCGGCTCCTAAAAAATATTTTTAAATACGATTATTGAAATCTGGAATATGTTTTATTTATACGTAACATTAAATTAAGTAATCAACAAACACTTACTCCCTTTCACTGAAAGAAATAAAAGATTTCTAGTTTAGTGTATATTCACAAAATGTTAGACGATGCCTACTTGAGAATACAGGGGTGATGTATGTAAGAGTAACAGTGGTATCATTTGTTCTAATAATTAGTAAGCTCTGTCAGTCAGTAGTATGGCGTGTGCTTTGGGTTCGTGCCGTGGAAAACGGACAGTCCCTGATTATGCTAAGCGTCCACAGGTCCGCATCGGACGCATCGGACGCATCGGATTCAATCAGATGTATGGCGAAATGCGATGCGTACGATGCGGACAGGGTGGACACACTTGTATGAGTTTCTATACAAAGAATACTACAATCCGTTGCGTGATATACGTCCGATGCGTACGATACCGACAAGTGGACGCTTAGCTTTAGCCGCCATCTGTGTCAGTCGTGCACACTAAGTGACCTCTAATAAGAATATCTCCTAATTAGTCAACGTTTATCATAGGTTCCGTAGAGACCTTTGAGGTGGTAGTTTGTAATTTAATTCATTTTGTAACATTTATATATTTTTATACATTTTCGGCGACATGCTAGCAACCTATCACTTTGTATCTTTCTTAAATCATAACAAAATATGCTAGTGGCTACGAATCGTGAAATAATCATGATTTTGTCTACGTGGGATTTCATTTCCACTATCTATAATTCGGGAATACGATACGTAGTTAGGCGTTATTCTATTGTTTTAAGTAAGTACCTACCTTTTATGAACACGTGAAAAGTTTATAGTGATATTAAACTTAAAAACTCAGCACTCATGCGAGAATTTTGTAAAAAGTTGTATAATTCTTTTGTTTCCCCTTATATTCAAATGGGGTATAAAATATACTTAACTACACATAAATATTAAAAGAACGATTTTTAGGACTAATAAGGAATACTTAAGATAACTTACTTGTGTAACATTGGCGTTGAATGACATGAAAAGAAAAGTTTGGATTATAACATTATTTTATAAACAATAAGAATACTTCACAATGTCCGATTATAATAAACAATTTAATAAACTTACGTATAGGTTCTGTTTAAGTGAAAATAAGTTACTGTTAGTACATTTTACTCAAACAAATTTGACTTATTTAAATTAATATACACTTACAGTCCGCTACACGAAACAGAAATAAAATAAAAATTATGCTTTGAACAACATTATGAAGCATTTATACCAAACTACAATTTTATTAATTGTTTTCTGTTTTAATAGTTCAAAAAACTATAAATAAATTGAAAAAAAAAACGCACCACATTCTGAAATTAAAAAAATAGCAATTGGATACAGTAAAACCATTTTGAACTAAATTAAAATTAAAGTACCTTGTTGAATAAATAAAATATACATACCGGAGGCTGCAAACAGATCATGTTGCTTGTAAATATAAAAAAAACGAATCTTATTTAAATAACATGTTCATGAATTTAAAAACATATACAGTCTACTACAGAGAAAAGAATCCTCGAAATGATAAAATCACAATTTGATGTTATTTGGGGCTAAATTTTCTCTGCCACAGACTGTATAATCTGACAGCGAATCAAAACTCACCTGTTCCATATCCGGCTGCAAATTAAATAATGAATATAAATTATTATTATCTATGCATTTTGCTTTTAATCGTTGTTATTGCATTTATAATTTATGTTACATGACAAATTTAATTTTTTGTTTAACTTCCGAACAAAAGTACGTGCCAAAAATAAATATTATTCATTTTATTAATTAAAAAACTGAAATGCATCTTTGAGTTAAATCAAACGCTTTCAATATACTTACATTCATCTAGAAAATAGAATCATGTTTATTACGAGTGACCTAAAAATTTCATATCAAATAGGTACATACTTAATGAATTTTTGTAATAAACTGATAAAGAAATTACCGTAAGCTGCAATAAAAAAGTGTATTGTTAAAAAATGCTCAAATGTAAAAACAAAATAGTATTGTATCGAATTGTGGGAAAAAAATATTGATAAGGCAAAGCCAAGTAAGTAGAAACTGTTCAATGTGCTGTTATTTTTAAATTAAATTTCGACGTATTTTTCTTGCGCAGCTTGTGCTTGTTCTTATGCGCACCAATTAACTTTTTTGTATTGTTGAGAAGACAACAAACTGTGATAGAATTATTTTTATAAATTATTCACTGTATTATAAATATTATTAATATAATTCAATATACTACATACACGAAGAAATCTCACGTTATCTCCAATTTGTCATGCACATAGTAATTTTCTAAAGTCATGTTAAGATCAAAAGACATTTAATTTTCTTATTTTGTAACGGAATTTTAAAACCCGAGCGCATACTTACATTTGCTACGGTCTCATCTCCTCCCTAAAGAAAAAATAAAAATGCCCAATATTACATTAGACTCCAGATTGAAAAAGAAAAAAAATTGTTTCATTTTCTATTACTTTCAGTCGCGATACCCCTTTTTAAAACAAAAGAATAGGTAATTTCCCGAAATTATAATTCTATATCTGGTAACCCTAAAATTGACTGACAGATGTCAGAACTGTGTTAAGCTGGCAGTAAATTATGAAATTCGAAATTCAAGAATAGGAGAGGCTGTAAATGTACAAACGAGGTGTAAACTCGAATGTTAAAAAAAATATCTTTTACATAGGGGTTGACGAGCGAGGTTGCGTAACAGAAAATGTAATAATTCTACATTTTACTTATCATGTTTATTGAAATTTCAAAAATATAAATGTCAGTTTTTTTTTGTCCAATGTCCAATTATCCTGTTTTACGATAGCAACGTATTGTAACTTAAACTTTTTCGAAAATACAGTACAAAATAATTTAAAATAGTTACTGCTGCCGTCGTCTCCCCGCCTGGTGTGGTCTCCCCTCCCGCTGTAGTCTCTTCCCCTGGGGTAGTATCCCCCCCTGCTGTGGTCACCCCCCCTGCTGGGGTAGTGTCCCCCCCTGCTGGGGTGGTGTCCCCCCCTGGGCTAGTCTCCCCTCCGGGGGACGTTTCCCCCCCGGCCGTGGTCTCACTCCCCGCCGTGGTCGTTTCACCACCCTCAGGGGTTGATTCGTCTTGTCGTCTCTATTGGTCAAAGGTAAACATAATAAGCAAAATAATGTAATTTTATGGTGCATCGCAGACGACAGACTTTTTGTGCGATCGAGTCAGCGGCTAATGCTAGGTTTACACGGGCTTAGTACTTGTCGTTAGTGTAGGTGGTTAGGGACTTACATGCACAGTGACAAGTGGCAAGTAACCGTCTACTACACAGTGGTGTTAGTGAATGGAATTGTCTTCGTGGATTGTATGCATTGTGCGCCGGACTTTTTGCGCGTCGCGTGCGTTACTGCATATAATTTCATAGGTTCTATTATCACAGACTAAAAAGTCCGTCGCGGATAGTCTGTCGTCTGCACAGGGCCTATAAGCTTGCCTCTGTATTCAACTGTATAACATGTGAAATATTTCGCTTCTGAATGTGAAAGATAAACTGACTTCTGTAACACAAGGTTTCCTAGTTCAGAACGTCTAGTCTATTTCACCTTTTGTGGCCACTTCTAGCATAATATTTTTTAGGTTCATTCAGTTCAATTATTATTATTATCTTTAAACTATTTCTTAGCATCGTCAATGTACCTTTCCCAACGAGTTGACACGATCGTGAGGGTTCAATACAATTGAATTTGAACCTTGTGTTCAATGTCCTATGGTTCCAGGTTTAAACCTCATTATCTATCAGTCAGGTTGCTGTGTGTTAAAGTGAATTTGTCTTACCGCAGGTATGCCGTCGCTTCTTCTAAGTAGTTGCTTCTGATAAAAAAAGTCATCTTTAAAATAATAATATTATGGGTAACGATATAATTTTTGAATTATTAATGTATAATATGCAGTGGCCGGAAATTGACCATAATTATTTTAACCAGTGTACACGTCTGTAAACCCCTGTAAAATATTTCCTATTTTGTTTATTCTTGATCTTTGGGAGACAGACGTTTCATCGCTTTTCGGGTCAATGCGCCCTGTGTTATGCCTACTTTATACTTGTTTGCGTGTTCCGTTTTTACACTTGTAGCCTCGATTGTTATTCCTGCTCGAGATTGCGCTGCTACAGTACCCAAGAAAATAAGTCACATCGGCTGTTACCGTCTGCGCCGGGAAGCGCAGAACGATATCCGAGAGTAGCCGAACGAGTAATTTATCTACATTAAACTTTATTTACAAACGCTCTGGACCTAATTTTGCTTGCTTTGCATTCTCGCTTACACAGTTTAGTTCGGCTACTCGACGCATTTGGCGCTGGGGTGCATCTGTCTGAGACTTCAATCAATAACCAATCACAACAAAAAATCTTATCATTGGTAGATCGAAGTTCCCCGCGCCACAAAACTGGTCTAATACGCAGGTATATCGTGGAGCATTCTTTGTTTGGTAGTACTACCAAAGTTTCCCAGTAGGCCAAAAAACATTGAATCTTACCCCGTCAGGCCTAGCTGGCACGAGGGTCCAAGTCAACGCGAAAACGACGAAGAACCGTAGCAAAATCATCCTGAAACTAAAGGTACGATAAATACAAGCAGATTGTATGCATTGTGCGCCGGACTTTTTGCGCGTCGTGTGCGTTACTGGATCATTTAGTTCGGCTGTTCGACGAATGTGGCGCTGGGGCGCTACAATGTCATTTAAATAAAACCCGGGACCACAAGCAGAAGTAAAGTAATTTAAAGATTTATTTGATATTTTTTTAGGATAAGATCCAGAAATCTGTACTAAAATTTATTTATCGTAAATTAAGTACTTATCAATGGTAAGTACCTACTACATCCCTATTAAAAGTAAACTGTAGTTTTCGATATATTAATTTAATTAAGATATAAAAAAGGTTTACATCATACCTTGTTTCCTTCAGACGTCGTCCTAAAAGTTCCAACAATTTTATAGCTCCATCATAAATTGTAGACTGCTTTCAATACTCATAAAACACGATTGTTTATTTCTTTAGATACCATAGCAGCACAATTTTCTTCATAACTTCAAGATTAGACCCGTAACACACGCTTAGCACGCAAATACGCGCGTATACGCGCTTAAACCGGGTACAGACATGTATCATTTGCCTGATCCCATCACCGTATCCGTATCGTTGACGCGTATCATGATCGTTGTGGACGGGTACCTAATGATACGCGTATCATGATGCTTGGCTGATGAGGATGATACAATACGCAGATACGGATACGGTAATCGGATCAGGCAAATGATACATGTCTGGACCTGGCTTTATACGCGATTCGAACACAACCTTGTAATCAGAGCGTCTAGCTAGTGTAATGAAAACGATGATGAATTCGATAACGATTTCGTTAGCGAGTTATCACAAAATTGTATGGAAACTAGAACAGCACCGCCAGCGGAACGTTTGCACAACTGCCGCGGTCGTCTCCATACAATTCCGCGATAACTCGCAATCGAAATCGTTACTGAATTAATCATCGTTGTCATTACACTAGACGCTCTGCACACGGGGTGATCGTGAAACGCGCGTCTACTGCGCGTATACGCAGATACAGCGATACAGACGCGTTGTATTTGATGCAGAAAAACATTACAGCGCGTTAGATTGAGTCCAAACGAGCGTAATTTTATAATAATAATTACAAATACACACCGACGCCAGTTCTTGAGAATGGTCGTGCCACGCTCTATTGGGATCGATCTGTTATCACGGACAGGACTATTGTTGCCAATAAGCCTGATATCGTGATAATAGACCGATCACAGCGCCGTGCAGTGCTCGTCGACATCACCATCCCCCATGACGAGAACCTCGTGAAGGCCGAGAAGGACAAACTCAGCAAGTACCTTGACTTGGCTCACGAGGTGACCGACATGTGGGATGTGGATTCGACGATCATTGTACCGATAGTCGTCACAGCAAACGGTCTCATAGCGAAGAGTCTCGACCACCATCTTAGGAGACTCTCGCTAGACGGTTGGCTCAAGGGTTTGATACAGAAGGCAGTACTCCTTGACACGGCACGTATCGTCAGGAGGTTCCTCACTCTGCAACCCTAAACGCCGGTAGCTTGGGCCTTGCTCCGCTGCCGACGGCATCCTAGATTAGGTTTTTTATACTGTGTTTACAAAAAATTTGTAAGTGCATTTTGTATTTTACTTTTTATAATCATTTTGTAAAAAACCTAGTCTAAGACAATAAATGGATATGTGAATAATAATAATCTTTATTCAAAATTAATTGTACAATGTTTAAACTTATGCCTAAGTAAAGAAAAAGGGAAGTATATAATATGCCTGAACTAGGAATAACCTGTGTTTCAGGCGTAAAAAGGACTTACATAGCTAAACATAATTATATTATAATGAATTGTGCTTAATTTAAATAGACAAACAAATAAAGAAACTTACTATTCACTTTTATTACAGAACAAAATCAATGGAATACTAAAAATACAGAACCATAATAACTTATTTCAGAATTGACAATAATTTCTCCGTATCTTCATAAGTAACTCTTTGGAGTTCCAATTTTAAAAGTTTCTTACATGATATATAATTAAGAGAATATATATCCCATTCGCCATTTATTCTATTGTAGAGAAATGGTCCAAGGAATAGATAAAATCTAGATGTGAAGGCTTGAATTTTTCCTATATTTCGAGGACAGATATTATCTTTGCGCCTTTTGTTAGTAGCTTCAGTGCAGTAGGGGAGAACAGAATGCTGTTTAAGGACTGTGTTCATGATAAATAGCTGTCTTACTGTTAGCACCTTACAAGATTTATAAAGTTGATCAGTGGGGAAGAGAAAAGGACGAAAAGTAGAGACCTTTAGCACTGCCCGCTGGGCTCTCTCAAGCGTTAGTAACGTCGTTTTATTTGTGCCACCCCATGATGTAATGCAGTAAGTCAATAATGATTGACATAAGGCGAAATAAACTTGTCTAATTGTAATTGGGTTTGCAATAGAACGTAATTTTTTAAAAACAAATATTAACTTACGGATTCTGCCACATAAAGCTTCTATATGAGGTTTAAACGTGAGACATTTGTAGTGTGGGCTACGCCACACTCACACTCTCCCACTATGTTACTCTATATAAGGCTTAGGTTAGTGTAATTAAAGAGAGTCATAAAGCAACACTTGTTCAATCACTACGCTCCCACATTACTCCTCATTACACATTCATCAATGGTAACACCCAAATACTTTATTTTGTCAGTATTCAATATTTCTGGACACGTGCACAGGATTTTTGCAGGGTCATTGCAGAGGTGAGCAACTAGCTTAGAGTTAGTAAAAGCTGAGTGAGTTTTACGCATTGAAAAATTAATAAAATTAGTCTTTTCAACGTTCAGTGTTAGAAGATGTCCTTGTAGCCAGTTATTTACAACATCGAAGCCCTTTTGTGCATATTCAAAAACTTCTTGATTTGAAGAGGCAGAAAATAACAATGCAGTGTCATCAGCATAAGAAAAGATTTGACCGCTATCCATTTCCAGATTACAGAGCTCATTTATATAAACCAAAAATAGTGTGGGTCCTAAAATGCTTCCTTGGGGTACGCCAAAAGAGCTGGTTTTTACGTCAGAGCTGTAGACATGGCCTATTCTCACGCACTGACTACGCCCATCCAGATAATTTGCAAGTAATTTTAATTGCGTGCCTCTTATACCTATAGCTTCAAGCTTTTTCAACAGGATGGGTATGGAGACCGTATCAAAAGCTTTAGCGAGGTCTAGAAATATTCCCACTGTGTGCATGCCCCTGTCTAACGCCTGAACTACACAGTCTGTGAGATGATGTACAGCGTCAGCAGTAGATAATTTAGGTCTAAAACCATACTGATTTTTGGACAGTATGGAGTGTTTTTCCAAATAGTGGACCAGTCTGCAGTTTATGATTTTTTCTAGTATTTTGGATATCGCTGGAAGCAAAGAAATAGGTCTGTAATTTGTTATTTGATCCTTGCTTCCTGCTTTATGAACTGGAATAATCACTGCTTTTTTTAAACACTTAGGAAAGGTACCTTCAGCTAGACATTTCCGAAATATAAAAGTAAAGTGGTGGGACCAGTATATGCCTAAAACGTTTTAATGTTCTATTTGAAATGTTGTCCCAGCCAACGGCAGAGTCATCTTTTAGACTCATAATTATCCTCCCTACTTCCACTTCATCGGTATCTAACAGCACAAATGATTTAAAAGTCTTAGACCTACTTGATTGAGGGCTCGAAGCAGGTACATGTGACCTATTTTGGGCTTTTTCTGCTAGTTTTCGTCCTATGTTGACAAAAAAATCATTTACACTGTCTGCAGAAGACTGTGGAGAATTGCTGACTTGTAGTAAATTTGTAGCTGATTCATGTTGTTTCGCCGTAAATGTTGAGTTTTTTATATGTTTCCATATCTTTTTACTATTATTTCCAGCTTTATTCAACTCATTTTGATCATAGTCACGTTTAATTTTTTTCAGAAGATTGTTACAAAAATTTCTGTACCTTTTGTACGATAATTGTAGTGTTAAATTATTGGGGTTAGCATTAGCCTTCATATGCAAGTTATCCCTATGTCTCATACAGCGAATTAGTCCAGGCGTTATCCATGGTTTAATATTACAATATTTATTACTTATATGCTTATATGATGTGTTTTTTAATATTGCTTGTTGGACATTATTTATTAAATACGACATGCTAGTATCCGCGTCATCAGAATTGTAAACTGGGCTAAGGTCAATGTTGCAGAGCGCGTCTTCAAGCCCATCTAAATTCAACTTTGGAATCATTAATTTACGTGTCGGAATTGGTATTTTTCGGTTCATGGTTAGTAGTGCAGCTTTGTGATCTGTTATTGATGAGTTAGTTACGAGTGCTATTGATGGGAGTTTAGCTTTAAGCATGATATGATCTAAGCAGGAACCGCTTTGGTGAGTGGCCAGCGTGTGCGCCGGAAGCAAGCCATGATACGAGCATAGATTCAAATAATTTTGAGCAGCTACATCGTTACTTCCTGGGCGTATGTCTATATTTATGTCACCTACCAGAATAACATTCTTGCAGGATGATAGATGTTGCAGCATTTCACTCAGTGAATCAAGAAATGTATTGATATTTCTAAAAGATGGGGGTCTGTATAATGCTAAAACCGCAAGATCAGATCCACATTTAATTAGCAGGCGATTACAGTCAAGTATATTAGGCTCTTCCACTGTGACATTTAAATTATTCTTAACATAAACAACAACCCCGTCATTTTGATTAAAATTTTCCTTAGTGCTATACATATTATAGCCCGGTATGAGTGGTACGCTACAGCGTGAACGAAGCCAACACTCAGTTAAGACAAGGATGTCACTATTAATGTTTAATCTTTGCCGAAAAACAGTAAAGTCGTCAAAGTTTTTAAAAATGCTTCGAATATTTTGCGTGAGTATAGTTAGCGAACCATTGTCAGCGTTTAAAAGTTGTTTACATTTTTCAACCTCGCAAAATAGTGACTCAGATACAGAGAAATTATCTAGGTCATCGATCAAGTTATTAGTCATACACGTAGAAATCAGCTAAAACAAATAATTTAAGATCTAAAGTAACCTTGTAAATGGCGCTCTTAGGCGCCTTCATAATCTATTGTGTTAATATACCGTAGCTCGGCCGATTTCTTCGCGGGACACTCGGGATCGCCAGTCGCGTGATTACATGGCTTCTTAAAGTGCAGACATGTAGCACACTTTGGTGGCTCGGCTTTCTTCGCACACTCCTTGATGGCATGCCCCGACACGCCACAGTGACCGCAGGTGCTTACCTCCTCTCGGCATGTTTTTGCTGCATGACCGTATTGTTGACACTTGTAACATCTTGTTACAAGCGTAAAATCCCTAACAGGGCACGACGTCCAGTTTATAAAAACTCTCTCCTTGGTAATTAAAGCCTTGCGAATATTTGCAGAGACTTCTATTACGTAATTGCAGGAGTCGGCTTCCTTTTTACCCGACTTGTGGCTAAGTTTAACGCAGGACAAGAATCCTTCGAGCGACATATCTTCGAGTGCATCCGCCAAGTTCTGCTGGTATAAACAATTAAATACCTCAATTTCCTTCATAGCTGAGGGGACTCCGATGACCACTATTCGGGGTTTCCGCTTTAGCGGCTCATCAACAGTGAGCCCCGAGGTGGTTAGTTGCGCTGAGGAGTGTTTTAGCTTTTCGATATCTTCTTTGGTATCAGTGCTGATAATCACTCCGCCATTTCTTGTTTTTCGAAGTCCTCTTACATGCAGTTTCATTTTTTCTGGGCAGATGATCTTTTGGACTAGGGTTTTCGTCTCTTCGCTCGTTTTAGCCTTGTCGGTAGGGTAAACTGCAATAGAGCTGGTTTTGATGGGCTTGATAAAATTGTCAGGACTTTTTTTAACCATGTCGGCGAAGGAGACTGCTCCTGTGGTTGGTTCAGATTTTTTAATAATATTTTTGAGGTCATGAAGTCGTTGCGCCAGGTCATTTTTTTCTCTAAGGGCTTGAAGGGTCATATGAGTCGTGATGGCTTCTTGTTTCAGTGCTTGGTATTCCACGACCAAGGATTCCGGTTGAAGGGACTGTCTTCCATTTTTAAATTATTTATATATTATGGGAAAACATTGATATAGTTTATTATAGTTTATAAAATCTCACTATTTCACTTAGCACGAGTGACCCAGATTAATCGATCAATCTGCGTAATGAATATCTAGGGCACGATTTAGCACTTGTTTAATTTAATTAAACACACGTCCGTTCGAGACAAAGATCACAAAACATAACATTTATGAGTTGTGAGTAGCAGAATTTCGGCTGCATTTGGTTTCATACAAAAATGCACGACGCCACACGAAATCAGTTGAACGTAAAAATGTGTGACCGAAAATACGCGGCTCACAACTCACAACATTATACTCGTGTGGCTTCACCCTTATATGGAGGGAGGGAAGGTCAAGAATTAAAAAAAATTGCCTTACGTTATACTTGAAGGCTCCCGAAGAATAAAAAAAGACAATTCATAAAAAAATACGTAGTTTAATGCGTAATCTTATGTACAGAGTATAATCATCGCCATCACTTCGCCTCTTCAGACTTCTCTTGATAGGTGATGACGCCTTTTTCGATCATCTCAGGAATCTCCACAGCTAACCACGGTCCGAGCTGACGGAAAAAAAAATAATAATAATAAACACTTAATAATAGTCTGGAATCTTAATAGACCTAAGCTGCGTGGAGAATGGCGATTATTTTCCCAAAAATGTATTTTCTAATAGCAATTTTTCCATTCGCATTTTTTCCCAAATTACTTTTTACCCAGTTTAGTTTTTTACTAAAGCTTATTTTCAAAGTAGCATTTTTTCCCAGTTAGAATCGATACAGAAAAAGTGGCGAGGGAGCTCCGCGTTACGGAGCTCCGCTATCGCGGAGCTCCTATTTTTACGTTATTTTGGCCCTCCGGGCCGATGAAAACTTAACATAACCTAAACCTACCTACGTTTCTGTGTCGATTCTAACTGGGAA